>JAKSZT010053766.1:2657063-2736603 GCA_026826555.1 Tolypeutes matacus | reverse complement strand
TCTCTCTCTCTCTTTCCTTTCTTCCCTCCCTCCCTCCCTCCCTTCATTCCTTCCTGTTTTCCTCTCTCTCTTCCTCCCCTCCTCTTTAGAAATCCATTTTCTGAACACTTGAGTGAAGGTTGTATACATCATGCTCCTTGAACACTTAATACTGCCATGTACATTTCCTGAGAACAAGGATATTAATTTAGATAACCACTTGAGGACAGTTATCAAGTTCAAGAAATTTAACACTGATGTATATCTGAATGTTGTTAAAAGTGTAATTGTTGGGTTGTATATGTGGTACTAGAATAAAATTGAAAAAAAATCCATGGAACTTCACAACACAGCAAACTCTAAATTAAACAATGGACTATAGTTAATAGCTCATTTATAAAAATGTGCTTTTGTTAATTGTAACAAATGTACCACACCAATGTAAGATGTTAATAATAAGGCAGTATATGGGAATCTTGTATTTTATACATGATTGTTCTGTAAAACCACAACTTCTCTAACTAAAAAAAAAAAAAAAATCTGTTATATTCCAGGTCTGATCCTCTTCCCTGATGGTTTCTAATGCCTTAATCTTCTTCTTTGCTTGAACTATCACTTCCTGTTTCTCTGTATGTTTTTTGATCTTTTGTTGAAACCTGCACATTTTGATATTTTAGTGTGTTACCACTGGGATTTAGACACTCAGGCACCTGTTCCTTATGCTTGTAACCAAGTACTCTTATGACAAGTTTCCTTGAATGCCAGAAACTAACCAAAAAAAGAGGGGGCAGGGAAATACCTACCCCAGTCTTTGCATATTGACTTGCACCAGTGCTCTCCTTCAGGGCTTATCCATACAATGAATGACAATAGCTTGAGGCCAAAGCATAGGTGCCAGAATGTGTCTAGTTTTGGGCATGTGCATGTGGCCCTAGAATTGTCCCCATTTGCACAGATACAAATGTCCCCTCTTCCTTAGGAAACAATTTCCTCATGGTCTCAGGTTCTACACTGCACATCCCACAGCCAATAATCCATTGCCCCACGTAGCTTCAACTTGACTGCTCTCTCAGTGTTCCTTAGGAGAGCACTGTGAGCTGCTGGGCAAGTTCTGGGATGGTGAGACTGCAACTAGTATTCAGTCCCTCAGGCTGCCACCAAACTGATTGCACCAGTCATAAAGGCTCCCAGTATTTGCATGAGAGTTACTCTGATCCTTCCAGACCCAAGACCAGGGTCTGCACAGACCCAAGACCAGGAGTGCAGCTGGCTCTGTGCTAGGCTGGGGAGGGGGGTGGGAGAGGGGCCAGACAGAAGCTGCAAGATTCTACCTCTTTTAAGTTGCCTTTCCCTTGATTCTCCCTGTTACTGGAGTCCTTGAACTCTTTTTCTGGAGCTTTGAGAACGATGTGTCTGCCAGTTCTGGCTGGTTGTTCAAAGCTTCTGGTGGGGGGAGTGGGAGCTTGGGGAGAGAGAGCTCTGAAGCTTCTCAATATGCCATCTTTTCTATAAACTTTTATATCTAGATTGTAGGCATATACAAATATTCAATAAATATTTAATAGCAAATTCTTTCCAGTAATTGAGGAATAATTAAATAAATTATGATATGTATTAAAATCATTTAAAAAGACATGAAGTCTATGTAGCAACAAGAACAATATAGCGACAAAGAATAATATTCTAATATTATGTTTCTTTAAAAAGCCTGACCATAAATTTCATGTTGTGCTGAAAATAAAATAAACAGACTTAAAGAAAAGGGGGATGCACAGCAAGTTTATTGAGATAAAGTTGCATTAATGCAAGAGCAGCACCAAAAGAGGTTTCTGCTCAAAAGGTTGAGCTGGGGGAACAGCTTATATGGCTGCTTGAGACAAAGGGAAAGGTGTGGAAAGAATGAGAAGGGATAAAGGGGACATGATTTATGCTTGTTAAGCACTTTCTGTGCATTCCATGTATTACGAGCCTATGGGGCTATCTGAGAAAGGTGTCCTTGAGGTCGTTTGTTAATTAGCAAGCAGGATGTTGATGTAAGGTTGTGGCTATATGGTGAAGATCCACAGGCCTTGCTGGTGTCAGCTTGAATTCTTTGTTACAGTTCTTCCTCCCAAGCCAAGGCAGGGGGTTTTATCAGCACAGCAAAGGATTATTGGTATCAGCTTGCTTCAGTTAACCTCCATTTCTTCTTTATAATTCCACAGAAGCTCAAGCAAATCGAGATGGTTAGTTAAAATCATTTATCATTCCAATTTCACAACCATGATGGTGACCATATAAAATATACATATAAAAATGCTCTAAGGGAATATAAAAAAATAAGAATGGTTTTGTTATAATAGTGGGATTATGGGACTCCTTACATCTATTTTCTATACTTTAAAAAAGTTGCTCTGCTGCTTTAATAATTGAAAATTAAGTTCATCAAAATTCAAGAAAACCACATTTGAAATTGCATTTGTTCTTAATGTCCCAATCTCTGACAAGCCTTTGTGGGGTGAGGCCTTACCAGCCCAGCCCAGATGTCATGTTCAAAGGCAGACATTGACTAAGCCCTTCTTCTGGGAAACTTGGGTCCCAGAAACCTGAGATGGGGGGCCTTCCCCATCACTTTGCACTTTATATTTGAAAAATGTTTCAAATATATCTTTATTTCTTTTTCTGATTATAAAAGTATTATGTACTCAATACATATATATATTACATAAAAATATACCATAATCCTATATCACTTTTAATAAGATTAACATATTTGTGGTATTTTTAAAACATAAATTGGAATCTACTCTATGTATGTTTTTTTTTAACTTGCTTTCCTCCAATAACAATGTCTTTGAAAGTCTTTATCCACATTACTTAAAAAAATTTTTTTTATCTAACTATATTATTTATACCTGAACAAACATAAACAGTTAAGTGTGTAGTAATCATTATGAATTTACAAAACAAAAATGCATATCAACATGCAGGGCTCCCATTTATCACCCCACCTCCACTACCTTGAATTGTTGTGAAACATTTATCTACATTGCTTTTTTTAAAATGTATTTTTTATTGAAGTATATCATTCATACATGAACATGCATAAACAATAAGTGTATGGTAAAGATTGTGAACTTACAAAATAAACACGCATAACATCATACAGGGATCTCATACATCACCTCTCCACCAACACTTTGCATTGTTGTGAAACATTTGTTACAACTATACAAGAGCATCATCAGAATATTACTACTAACTATAGTTCCTATCTTATATTTGATGTATTTTTCCCCCAACCCACCCTATTTTTAAAAAAATATATTTTATTACTGAGATTGTAAACTTGCAAAACAATCATACACACGTGTAGAATTCCCATACAACACCCCTTCACCAACACACCACACCATGCTGGAACATTTGTTACAGATTATGAGATAATATCATCAGACTATTACCACCAACCATGGTCCATAGCATACATTTGGCACACTTTTTCCATACACCTCCATTATCAACACAGTACATCTTTGGCATTGATGCAAGAATATTATAGTATTGCTGTTAATACATTGCTTTTTAATTCACACCATGTTATTTGTAGTCACACCAGACATTTCTTGAAAATAATTTAACAAACATTTAAATTATTAAATGTCCGACTCTCTTGGACAAAAGCTAAGTTACTAATTTTCCAATACAGCTATTCCTATACCACACTGACTCTGCTTCAAAAATTATAGCTAATGCCATTGCAGTATGACAGTTAAATAGCATGGTTTTTGTTGGTCTTATGATTTCTTTTAGGATCATAACACTAAAATGTTCTCTACTCTAACGTTTACTTTGAACTTTCAATAATAGTTTGCCAGAAGTTAAAACTGCATAACAGGACAATGAGCAGAGTTAAAGGAAACCAACAAAGATTGGTGTATCTGTCAGGGTTCTCCAGAGAAGCAGAGCCAATAGGATGGATGGGTGGAATAGACAGACTTATTTAAAGGAATTGGCTTACATGACTGTGAGATCAGTAGAGCAGGCCAACAGGCAGAAATTCAGGCAAGAGTTGATGTTTTAGTGTTGAGTTCAAAATCCATATGGGAAGCTGGCAGGCTGGAAACTCAGACAAGAGAGGTTCTAGTCTCTCTCTCTCTCTCTCTCTCTCTTTTTTTTTTTTTTTGGTAAAGGGGCTGGAGATTGCACCTGGGACCTCGAATGTGGGAAGTCAGCACTCAACCACTGAGCTACATAGGCTTCATAAGATGTGGTCTTGAGGCACCATTTCTTCCTCAGAAATCTCAGTTTTTTGTACTTAATGCCTTCTATCGATTTTATAAGGCCCAACCACATCAAGGGTAATCACATTTAGGATAATCTTAAAATAAACTGACTTTGGATGTTAATCCCATCTATGAAATACATTCTCCAGCAACATCCAGGCTAGTGTCTGACCAAACAAATGGACACCACAGTCTAGTTATGTCATTATGAGACAATTAGAAATGTGAACTCTGACTGGATATTTGATGATATTAAGAAATAGTTCATTTTTTAGGTGTGATAATGGCATTATTTTACATTTCTTTAAAAGTCCTTATATTTTAAAGATACATTTTGAAATATTTACAGAAGAAGTGATATCATGTCTGTGATTTGCATCAAGATAATACAGGAGGGGAGGAAATAGTTGGGGATATACATAAAACAAGTTGATAATTATTAAAGCTGGACGATAATTTAGTTTATTTAAATCTTTTACATGGAATCAACTATTTCTCTAAGAAACGTTGGCTCCTTTAAGTGGGGAATGAGATTTGGATACTAGATCTGGGAACTGTGTAAGATCATTACTTCTGGGTGTCATTGTTTCTAAAGCCTTTCATTGGCCAGAGCTAGGGAATAAACACACATGGACACGCAAACACATATTCACTTTTTTTTTCTATTACTCATGAATTCACATTGATATTTCTTATTCAAACCCAGCACTACAGGGTTCTTCTTCTCCTTCATCTTCTGTATTTGTATCTCTCTTCTTCCATAGTGAGAATCATGATTCCAAACAGCATTAATATATTTACTTGTTTGCTGTATCTTACAATACAAACTGAAAAGGTTTGAATTACTATATCAATGCCACTATGAACACAAAAGAACTAAGTAAAGTTCAAGATTTCTTTGTACTTCTTTTAGATGATATCACATTGATAGTGTACAATCAGAGGACTGGGTTCAAAAGTTACTTGACTTATTCCTTTTTTGTGTGTATGACTGTACTATCAATTTGTTATATAGTTGGGTTTACTTGTTTCTCTTTGTATTCAGCTATATAAAAGGATATACTCAGATACCTTCAGGTATACTCAGGTATACTTCCATTTCTATCTCTTCCACTGTGTTCCCTCCTACCCCAATAGGTAAGCATTATTATTTCCCTTTCTTTCATGCATAAAAAGTAGATTACTACATATATATTTTCTGAAACTTGATCTCATTTAAAAATAATATTTACTGAAAACGACTCCATATCAGTCCCTGGATATTTTCTTCTTTCTTTTGTTACTGCTGAATGGTATCTAATTGTGCATGTGTAACATGGTTTATTCAACCAATCTAATATGGAAAGGCATATATGTCATTTCCAATAATTCACCATGGTAATATAGAGAAGTTAACAATAGGAGGAAAATGGGTAAGGAGTATATTGTTAACATCTTGCATTACCATAGTATTGCAACCAAACTGGTACATTGCTATTAACTAAACTCCAGACTTTATTTGGATTTACACATTTCCCCCCCCCCCCATTAATGTCCTCTTTCTATTCCAGGGTTCAGTACAAATTACCATATTGTCATGTTTCCTTAGTCTCTGCTGGTCTGTGACAGTTTGTTAGTTAATCTTTTTTATTTTTCATGATCTTTATAGTTTAGAGGAGTACAGACCGGGTATTTTATAGAATATCTCTCAATTAATCTGGGGCTATGGGTTTGAGAAAAGAATATTCATCATATCACATCAGGGGATATGTGAGAGCCACACAATAATATCCATATAATATCACTTGATTAAGGCAGTGTTTGCCAAGTTTCTCCACTGTAAACTTAGTATTTTCTTTTCCCTATTCCTTTATTTGGAAGTGAATCAATAAATCAAAACCACCCTTAAGTGGGGAGAGGAAAAATTAAATTCTACCTCCTGGAAGTGGAGTGTCTATCTCTTCTCCCTCATTAAAAAATTCAGTTATTTATTTATATTAGCGTGGACTCATGTATATTTATTTTATGCTTTGGGTTATTAATCCAATACTACATTATTTTGTTGCTCAAATTGTTCCAGCTGTATCCACTGGGAATTCTTCTGGGTTGGCTCATGTTCTTTGATATGCACACATCTTTTTATTTTTTTGAGAGCTTCTTTCTTTCCTTACCAGATGCTTCAGACTCATATTTTCTCTTTTTCTTGATTTTTAATAGTCAAGGTGATTTCACTCTTTTGTTTGTTTTTATTTGAAGTCCAACTTATAAAAATATGTTAAAATCTTGATTCAGTTATCCAACATATTTAACCCTTCTAGATTTATGTCATCTGAAACTTGTTTTTGTTGGTTTGTTTGTTTTGGTCTCCTGCATCTTTATCTGTTTTTTGGTAAGTTAGGTAGATGACAATACCTTCCTCTAGCCAGTTTGACATTGATTCACTACTCAAGATACTTTTGGGTATAGTTATTTAGCCAGCTGTAAATCCACCTAACTCATCTATTATCCAGACCATATTTCCCCATATTATTGTTAGAAAACCATGGAGCTTTGCATTATACCAGGTGAAAAACATGTTTTACTATGCTGTGGCATTACCTTTACATGATTTGAGAGGATTGGTTTACTCCCCTTAGAAAGGGAGAGTAGGGAGAGAGAGGAAGCTGAGTCCTCATAGCTGGAAATCTGATGTGTCTGTGGTCTGGCTGCACAATGTTCAATGCTCAAAGAGAGGTGTTGTACTAGTGTACCCTTTAGGCAGACATACGTGGTGGGGTACCATACTAAGTATTCAGGCAGCAGGTGAGGTTGTGTGTCAGGGTGATTAGTCCACTAACAATGGGATAGCAGCTGGCACCAAAGGAAGCAGGACCCACTGAGCTGGAGCAGAGAATAGGCTTCTAGGCTAAATTGGAACCTGGAAAGCTAAGCATCGAAACTGGGGAAGAAGCCTAGTCATTTGGTCCAGGCCAACCCAATGGTGAGTAGAAATAGGCTGTGAATCAGAATTTTACTTCAGGCTCACTGGCTTTCTGGTCTGAATCCAGGTTCACCATTGCCAACACAATCAGGCATGCTGAGATGGTTGATATACTTCCTAACCTGGTGGGCACAGTAGATTCTACCCAGGAAAGTCTGGAGTTGAAGGAACTGGGCACCATGGACCTACATCTAGAATATTATCATCACCCGTGCAAAAATTCAAAGTATGACTTAGTGATTTTCAGATGGCCTCATTTCTAAATGCCCACAAACTACATTTTTTAAATATGGAATTTTGATGTGGACTGACATTGACCTCATTGACTTCCAGACTCCTATCCTCACATCTACCCACTCACCTGCCTTTCTGCTTTTTGAAAACAGGACCATTTTCCTGCCTCCAAAGTAGTAATTCTTATTTTGTTTCCTCTCATTCCTCTGCATTCTCTGTAGCCTTGGTTTGAAACTTTCTCTATCAGCTTGCTTCTCAGAACCCAAGCAGGGGCAAAATCTCCCTTGCCTGAGGAATAACAGCGTTCCTAACAGCTGAAATCGCCAGTTACTGCTACATCTTGTGTCTGTGTCAGTTATTCATCCGAATTAAACTGCATTAATACATCTGCTGCCTAGCTGGTATGCCTGTCTTATAAGAATTTCACTTTTCTTTCTTTCTCATTTTATTTCTAATTAAAATGATTTCTCTTGTTTATGAATTCCTTCACCCTCTATTGGCTATCATCTTTAGTCTTTTAGAGTGACAATGATTAAAAACTTTGACACTGGAGCCAGACTGCTTGCATTTAAATCATTGCTCCATTGCCTCTCTATGCCTCAGTTTCTCCATCTGAAAAATGCAGATAATGACACTTGAAAATGCTTGGAATATGTGACATAAAGTAAGGTCTCAATAAATGCTTGCTAGAGTTCTTATTAAACAAGGTATATTCTTCCATCAATGCTTTAAAAAGGTATACTCTTCCATCAATGCGTTCTTATTTTTTGTCCCATCTCACAGTATCTTCTTTTGTCTGACACAGCATTCATCTCTTTTTGCTAAAATTTCAAGTTCACTTGATTTGTATATAGACATTGAGGTTGGGGTATTGTTCCCATTTCACTTCTTGTTTTGTGCCAAGATTATTAGTCCTATGTTATTGTTCTACCCATGTCATACCTGGCATACTCTGGACCTTTTCCATTTTCTCTGGGCATTTTACCTTCCCTGCAAATTTCAAGTTGGAAGTTTTCTGCCAAATGTAGTCTTTCCAGCCCCTGGGGGAAAAAACAAGAACAACATTCCAGGCTCTGCAGGAGTCCATTGTCCCAGAAATCCAAATTCATCTCTACCCATGAAGAAAGCCAGCTGCTCACTTGAAAAGTCACAGCCTTCTGCTAGAAGGAGAAATGAAAACATGCCCTGTGTCCTGGGGTCCATCAGCTTCCTAACCTAGAATTTCAAAATACGGTGAGGGGAGTTCTGGAGAGTTCTGACTATATTCATATGCCCAGATGAATTATTACAAAGAAGTAGTAGTGAGAAGGTTTGACTTAATCTTGAATATAATCAAGAGCCATAAATATATAGGAAGATATGTTATGAGGATCTGAGCAGCCAGGGAGGAGAGAGATGCAAGGTTGGACTTTAAGTATTTCTAGTGTGCGCTCTCTGATGTTGAGAAGGGTCTGAAGGGTTACCCCTTCATTATGTCTACGAGGTTTCTCACCAGCGTGGCTGCTGCAGTGGGAACTCAGGAGCTGGCTAAAGGCCGTCCCAGGGTCACTGAGCCTCTCACCTCGCCAGTGTGTCCTCTTTGATGCAGAATAAAGGAGAGCAGGAACTGAAGTGTTTTTCACATTCATTATATTTAGATATTTTCTTCCATGCAGAGAATCTCTGAATTATAATAGAAACCCTTTCCATATGTATAATCTTAACTGGGTCCTATCTCCTGTAGGAATTTTATGATGAATAACAAGATGTGAGCTCAGACTGAAGCTTCTCTCCACATTCATTAAAGTCATAGCCTTGCCCTCCTTTGTCTTATGTGAAACCTCTGTCCTGGGTAAAGGAATCTGCCTTTAGTGTTTTTCTGTACCTCTCAAATCTGCCCTCAAAAATCACATTCTTCAGAGACAGGGCATTGGGCTGTCTTTAAAAAATGTGGTAATATATATAATACAAAATTTCCTTTTTTAACCATTTCTGAATATACAGTTCAGTGGTTTTAATTACATGTCCAATGTTGTGCTACCATCAACACTATCTATTACCAAGACTTTTAAATAACCCCCAAGAGAAACTACCTATTAAGCAATACCTCCTCATTACCCACTACCTACCACCTCTGGTAACCTCAAACGTCCTTTGCCTCTATGGATTTGCTGGCTCTAGATATTTTATATATTTAATGAAATATCTGTCCTTCTGTGTCTGGTTTATTTCACTCAATATAATATTTTCAAGGTTCATACATATTGTAACATGTTTCAGAATCTCATTCGTTTTTAAAGCTGAATAATATTACATTGTATGTATATACCATATTTTGTTTACCCACTCATCTTTAGATGGACACTTGGATTGTTTCCATCTTTCAGCTATTGTGAATTATGCTGTTATGAGCATTGATCTACAAATATCTGTTTGAGTGCCTGCTTTCAATTCTTTTGGGTATAAAACTAGGAGTGGAATTTCTGAGTTATATGTTAATTTGATTTTTAACTTTTTGAGGAACTGCCAAACTGTTTTCCACAGCAGCTTAGGGCAGGTTTTTATTATTTACACGGGTGCCTCCCCAACATATCTTTATCTTGAAGTAATACCAATAAAAATGTTTAATAAAGTTAAGGTTTTATCATGTAGCTTATTTAATTCTTAGCTTATTTAGTCAATGGCTTATTTAATCCTGACACCCTGAGGAGAGTGCTATTATTATCCCATATTATTTTCCCCAGACTCCCCTTCCTTCTTGCCCCTATTAGCCTTTGGGCCTGATAGTCCACCATTGTGAACAGAAGACTCTGCAGCCCTAATTTGGGAAAGACATTACCAAACTGGACATAAATGCTTTATTTGGCATATGAGCTCTTATGTACACCAGATGGGAGTACTGGGTTTGAAAACAACAAGAACAAAAAACTCTGCAGAGAAAATACCCATTGGGATTGTGAGCAGATAAACTTTGTATTTTGTGATTATATATATATATATATATAATATAAATAATAGCAGTTTGAGGTTTACAGCAAAATCATGCAGGCAGTACAGATTTCCTATATACCTCCCCCTACCACACACAGAGTTTACCCTATTATTAACATTTTGCATTATTATGGTACCTTTGTTACAACTGATGAAACAATATTATTATAATTATTTTATTAACAAGAGTCCACAGTTTCCATTAAGGTTCACTCTTTGCGTTGTATAGTTGTACAGTTCCATGGGTTTTATTTTATTCTGTTAACACATGTGCAACCTAAAATTTCCCATTTGAACCACCTACAAGTAAACAGCTCGGTAGTGTTCATTATATTCACAATATTGTGCTACCATCATCACCATCTATTACCAAAATATTTCAATTACCTCAAACAGAAACTCTGTATCAGTTAAGCATTAACTCCCCATTCCTCACCCCTGCCCCTAACTCTGGTAATCTGTATTCTAATCTCTGACCCTATTAATTTGCATATTCTAATTATTTCATATAGGTAAGATCATACCGTTTTTGTCCTTGTGATTTTAATGGGAAAATGCTTATCAAAATCAAAGCTAAACTTCTTTTTAAAAAGCACATTCTAGTTATTTCAAGATACCAGAGAGTAGGGTATATCAGGAACATTGCATCACTTTGAAGATCTTCTAGATGTTATAACCCCATATTTTAGTTTGCTAAATGTTGCTGAAAGCAGTATACCAGAAATGTTTTGGCTTTTACAATAGGGACTTATTAGTTTAAAAGATTATAGTTCTGAGGCCATGAAAATGCCCAAATTAAGGCATCAGTGATACTCTCTCCCCCGAAGAGCTGCCAGTGATCCTGGACTTCTCTGTCAAATGGGAAGGCACATGGCAGTGTTTCTCCTCTCTTCTGGGTCTCGTCATTTTCAGGTTTCTGGTTTTGTGGCTTTCTTTCTGCTTCTGTGTTCCATTGGTTTCAGATTCTGGCTTCTGGGCTTTGTCGTTCAGCTTCTGGGGGTTTCTCTCTATATTTATCCTGTTTATAAAGGACTCCAAGTAAGAGGGTTAAGACCCACCCTGGGTAACACCTTAATTAATCTAATCAAAAGATCCCACCAACAATAGGTTCACTCCCACAGGAATGGGTTAGTGCTAAGGACATGATTTTTTCTGAGGTCCACAGAAGCCTCAAACTACCATACCCCACAACACCCACCCTTTAGCACAAACATTATTAGATTTCTTATTTCTTACAGGTTTTATTATTTCTAATGGTTTCTGTGAATGCTTAAATTATCATTCCCTAAGCTCCTGATTCTCAATCTTGCTCTCAATGGCAAAGGAGAGAGAGAACTGTGGACTAGCCTACAATGACCCATTGGAAGAATATAATTCCTTTGAAGTTTTAGGTGTTCACTTTACATTTTTTATATTTTGTTTTCTATTCCGTGATATATAGAGGTGGTTTTTTTTTTCAGTTAAAAATAACTTACATAGCATGGACATGACTGGAAAATGTAGAATATTTATCTATGGTCAGTTTGGGAGCCTGGTGTTATGAATTCTTGATTAGACATGCCATGGGTATTTCATATGGAGTGTTCTTCAATATACATATCCTCTGGGATTTGCTTGTGTTTATCCCATTTGCTGCTTAGATTGTCTTTAATTCTGCTTTATTTGGTCTTAAGCAACTCTCTTTTCTTCTCAGGGTTACCACTTACTCAGTTTTACTCTCATAAAAACTCAGAAACTTCTTTCTAAATTAAACCTTTCTGATTGGACAACTTGTGTTTATCTTAATTCTTTCACTTTCTTATCAAGACTGTTCATTTTGTAGGATTTAAAAAAATAATTTTATAAGTAAATAATAAGAAATATATATATTTTTCAGAACAAATTTGAAATGGCTCATATAAAAATACACAAGATAAAGCATCATCACAAATGGGTGAAGAAGAAAAGCATGACTAATAATAATGATAATGATGATGAATTAGAATAGTAAACATAGGAAGCCATGAAGATGTTAGTTCATCCCCTTAAGGCTTTGTCTTTATATTTTCAGACATCCTGAATCTTTGCCAAATTCATAGTAGAAATGACTCTGATGATGAGTGTGGCAGTTTGATATTATTTATGAATTCCAAGAAGAGATATTATGTTTGTATACAGATCTATTCCTCTGAGCATGATACCCTTTGATTATATTAGATTCAGCTGAGATGCCTTTGATTAAATTATGTTAGGATTAGGGCTTTGATTCAACCAGATCATTAGGGTGTTCAGGGTTGAGTCCCCACCCCCTTGGTAGGCTATATAGCAATCAAGAACACAGTAGATAGATACATAGAAGCAGATAAGCAGAGAAGATGCACAGAAGAAGAGGGACAGCTCCATAGACATGGCATAGGTCCTGGGAAGAGACATGAGCCATTTGTCTGATAGTTTATAGCTGACCTTGTAAAAGAAAGAGCAGCTGAGCCCAGAAAGAAACAAGCCCTGGGAAAAGAGATGAGTCCTATGTCAGCCTACAGCTAAGATTAGAAGAAGCTGGACCCATGGAGCCTTAAGAGGAAAGAGGAAGGCTGACCCTTCACAGATATCAGCAGCCATCTTGCTTCAACATGTGGCAACAGACATTTGGTGAGAAAGTACCTCTTATGGTACCTTGAATTGGACTCTTTAGGGCCTTGTCACTGTAAGCTTCTTCCCCAAATAAATACCCTTTATAAAAGCCAACAGATTTCTGGTACTTTGTATCAGCACCCCTTTTGGCTGACTATTACAATCATAAACACATTTTTGCAAATTCAGAAGTGCGTTACAGTTTCATTGTTTTATTTTAACTTCTCTTTTACTTCCCTTTCCCCTCTCACATATATATTCTGTTTTAATATTGTGATGTTGCAATAAGCAAATGACTGCAAGAAGAATGCTACTAAATGTTTTCTCAGTTTTATTACCATAGTAACTTACTTTTCATATGAATTCAGTTTAGGATTAAGGTAGGCTAAACATTTCTTAAAGATAACAGATTTTGTGACCCTTATGTTACCAATTGTGGTAGATTTTAATATTTGTTCAAAATGTTGTCTGCCCTTCTTTACTAGGCCTCTTACTCTAGAATCCCCCTCAGGCTTGGACACATGACTTACTTTATACTTTAGCCAATGAACTGTGAACTGAAGTGCCACATGCCTCGTTCAAGAAAATGCTTTAAGAGTCATCCTGTGGTGTCTCCATGTTCTTTCTCTCCACCATGAGGACAACATGCCTCAGATAGCTTCACCTCTTTCAATCTGGATCCTAGAATGAGAGAGTTATGAGAAAAACAGTCAGAGCTGATCCATAGCATGCATGTGGTATGAGTGAGAAACAATATTTTTTTTTCAGCCACTGAAGTCCTGGGGTTCTTTGTTACTGCAACATAACCTAGCAATGGCTGCATGACATACCAGTGAGGACTGTATCAGGGAATTTTACCTACCCAAGAACAATGGTAACTGAGCCTTGATATAGTATATCAATATTATGTCTTCAATATGTTTTACACAAGAGCAAATTTAGCTGGAGATCTGGGGTCATTGATTATTTTGAGCAAAATCCTTTCTTAGATTTAGTTTTTATTAATAAACAAGGACATGTATGGTTTATTTTTGTAGTGTTCTTCCTCTTTCTCCAAGAGTCTTAGACCAATCCCATAAAGGAACTCAGTGTCTAGAAATGTGGTACATTGTCAAATCTACTGGTTTTCTAGGTAAAATATGAGATCTAAAACATTCAAAATACTGCATCCCAAGATGTCATAGGTTGGGTTCCCTGGGAAGAAAAGTCTGAGATGGAGAGTAGTGTGCAGAATGTTTATTATGGAGAGCTCTTGGGATCAATACCTAAGAAAGGGAACGGAAGGAAGCATGACTGGGCACAGAGGCAAAAAAAAAAAAAGCTTGTCCTCTCAACAAAGGACTCGGCCAACCTCACAGGGAGCTTTAAAGCTTGGATAGCTCTTCAGAGTTGTCCCAAGTTGGGATGAGGGGGGCCAAACCTTTATACCCCATATGGACTAGAGTCATTGGATGCAGGATTCTCAAAGGGGCAGGACCTTGGGCAAGGCAACTCTTTTCAGCTGAGGCAATTCCCAAAGATGGCTGACAGCAGAGGATGCTGCTGACCACACTCCTAACAGCTGGTTGAATAAGTCCTTCAGTCCCAAAGGGGGCTCTGAGTGGCACATCACAGCCTCTACTACAGTCCTCTCCTTGTGTGTGCAGATCCATTTCTTTATTAAAGTTCCGAGAGTGGATCTTCCAGGATTCTTGTGGGCTTCTTTCCCTAGGGGAAAACTTATAAGAGCAAGATTAATGGGGTGAACAACAGCTCCTACTGCTACAATTGGTCTCAGGACCACAACTGAAATTCAGTATCTCCTTCCTCTACTATCCATTCTAGATCTCTCTCACCCTGAGCACTGCTGCTGCCTTCTGTAATATACCTGGCACCATGATGGTGCCCCTGATAGCATGTGTCCCTTCTCAGGCCATGGCTACTATCCTGGATCAATATTGAGCAAGAGAGTATGAAGAGGCATCCAACTGAATCACCTAGAGGCCAATCATAATCTTCTTTGCCCCCACTGTAAAACAGTAGAGGTTACTTCTTCCTGGTGATTAGGGTAAATTATCCCTACCAGATTGGTGCTTATGGGGCTCTTGCCATGTCCCTTGAAGAAAGTGTTTTTCCTTTGTGAACCAGGACTTCTAAACCCACAGAATCCAAAGTTGAGAGAATGGGAAGCACAAATTACCCAAGTGCATCACTGGGAATAATGGTATAGGGGATCATTTCTTTTTCTACCCCTTGATTTCTGGACCCACATACACTACTTATTGGGGGCACAGCACTATATAAAAGTCATTTGATGCAGAGTGTTCATTTCATCACGGAGGATAATGCCCTATCCTCCCAAAGCTTTAGATCATGGTATGAGAAAAATAAAGTGGGGAAAGGAAGTGGGAGTATAGGATGGGGTGGTTAAAATTTTAGCTAGGGTGGCTAGGTAAAGCCACCCTCAGAAGGTGACATTTGAGTAAAGATCTCCAGGAAGAGAAAAGTCTGGGGAAAGAACATTTCCAAGCAGGGGGAGCAGAAAGTGCAAAGACCCTGTGATGGGAGTGTTTGTGGAATACTGAAATAACAGTGAAGTGGCCAGTGTGACAAGTGTGGAGTGAAGAAAGGGAGAGTAGCAGTAGGAGATGAGGTCAGAGTGGTGGTAGGCAGCCATATCATGTAGAGTAATGAAGGTTACTATAAAAATGTTTCCTTTTTCTCTGACTGAATTGGAAAATCATTGGAGAGTTTTGAAGAGGGAAGTGATATGACATTTTTTCTTTATTTTTAAAGAAGATTTAGATTATATAAATGTTACATGAAAAATATAGGGGATTCCCATTTATCCCACCTCCCACACTTTCCCTCATTAACATCTTTCATTAGTGTAGTACATGTGTTACAATTAATGAACACATATTGAAACATTGCTACTAAGCATGGTCTATAGTTTACAGTATGGTTTACACTTTGCACCACACAATTTTATAGGTTTTGACAAAATGTATAATGGCTTGTATCCGTCATTGCAATATCATGCAGAACAATTTCAATGTCTACAAAATGTTTCATGTTACATCTGTTCTTTCCTCTGCCTCCCTTCAGAAACTCTGGTGACCACTGTCAATGTGACAACTTCTTCCACTACTAGAATAATTATAATTATAAGTCTACTTTAGTCCATAGTTGCATTTCCACCTTAGGTTTGTTCATTCCTCAATACTGAGGATTTTGGGATAGTGATGCCCACTCTGCTTCTGATTGAGAGGGGTGACTTATGTTTTAACATAATCTCTGTGGCATTCACATTGAGGATAGACTGAGGAGGGCAAGGTGAGAACAGAGATACAGTTATTAAGCTGTTGTACAAGTAGGCAAGAGAAGATGATGATTGGACCAAATAGTAGCAGTGGAGGTGGGGAGACTCACAGGGCCAGAACTTCTAGAGGCACCATTCACAACAAGTTCAATGTGAGCAGTGCCTCTTAGAATGCATCAACCTTGGATGCATTTTGAGGCAGAGCCAATCAGATACGCTGATGTAAAATGTGAGAGGACAAGGGGTGTCATGGCTGGCTCCAAGGATTTGGACCTGAGCAACTGAAAAGTTGAAGTTGCCATTAATCAATATGGAGAAGGCAGTGGAAGAAGCAGGTTGGGAAGGGGGAGCAATAATAGGAACTCAGTTGTAGGCACATTAATTTTGGGATGACTATTAGACATCCAATAGGCAGTAACATATCTGAGCCTGGAAACCATGGGGGGCATTTGGAGTTATGCATTTGAGAGTCATTTGGGAGTTGGGTGATGGGGTTGGGTTGGACGATTCATGGAACTGGGGGTGGGGGGCTGGAGGAAGAAGCAGGTGAACTCTGGGGATTTGTAGTCTGTAGTTAAAACTACAATTGTGGGAATGTTCTTCTGGCAAATATGGTAGGGGAGGGTCACTGGTGCACAGTGTCAGGGGTGGGGGAATATGTGGGATAGAGTGCACCTGGGGCATGCTTCTGTGGAATATGAAAGTGTTCCATCTTGTCAGAGTGTGTTATCTCAGTGTGTGGAGACACACAAAATAAACAAGAAAATATTAAACTTCCATCCTGGGGAGTCCTGCTGTGTTCCCAATTGGAGCGGCAAAAATCTCTCGAGAACAAAAGCAGTGCCTAATAAAAGAAAACAGACCAATATGTCAAGCTGTCAATATTATTGCATGTAACTATGACTCTTATACTTCAAAAATTGAAACTTAGTGGTTATCATAGGTTCCCCGGGGAGGGGGAGAGAAGAATAAAATAGATGGAACATAGGACATTGGAATTGTTCTGCATGATCTTGCAATACAGATACAGGCTACTTTAAATTTTGTCAAAACCTATACAAGTGTGTGGTGCAAAATGTAAACCATAATGTAAATCATTGGCCATGGTTAGTAGCAATTGCTTCAATATTTGTACATCAATTGTAACAAATAGCATGTAAAATGTTATTAATAAGGAAGAGTGGGAGAGGGGCAGGAGGTTGGGTATATGGAATCCCCTATATTTGTGATGTGACTTTTCTGTAACCTAAAGCTTCTTTGAAGAGAAAGGGAAAAAATAAGATATTGGGGGAACATATGGAAGAAATTATAACAGATCTTACAGTGATGAAAGAAACATTGAAAAAAAAATTTTCATACAATACTGTATGAATGCGTTACCATGAACCAAATATATTGTGTAACATATTGTTTGATTCAAAAAAATTTTTATATGTATCCATTACATTTAATTGAGAAATGTATATATTTATTCATCTGTGTTTACTTTTTAGTTTTTAATTGTTTATATTTTCAATCATTAAATGTACAAAATAAAGTTAAAAAAAATAGTGGTAAAAAATATTGGGAAAAAATATATTAGGGATAACTTGAATGTACATCCATAGGTCAATAATTTGTTAAGGCACATTCCCTTAACTGATCATTATATAGCCATTAAAAGTCAATAGGGAAAAAAAATTTTATTGTATTTTTTTATTTTTACTTTCATTTTTCTTTTAATTTTTGTATTTTATTTGTTATTATTTTATTTTCTTATTACTTTTAATTTATTTTTTATCTTTATTTTTGGGGAGGTTTTGGATTACAGAAGGCTCACAACTGTGGTAAGGGAGGATCACTGATGCAGGGTATTGGTGATGGCAAGCAAGACAGAGAGCTGGTGCGACAGGCATGCGTGGCAAGCTGATGCAACAAGATGATGCAACAAGGAGACACAAAGAGGAAAGACAATAAGAGACACAACAAAGCAGGGAGCTGAGGTGGCTCAAGCAATTGAGTGCCTCTCTCCCACATGGGAGGTCCTGGGTTCTGTTCCTGGTGCCTCCTAAAGAGAAGACGAGTACACAGTGAATGGACACAGAGAGCAGACAGCGCGCACAAGCAACAAGCGGGGGAGGGTTTAATTAAATAAATAAAATAATTTTTTTAAAAAAAGAAAGAAAGAAAAGAAAAAGTCCTTGACCAAAAGCAGGAAATATTAAATACAAATGAGTTTTTATGTCTAAAAGATTTCAAAGTGAGTCGGGAGGTCATACAAGGTTATGCCTATGCACATCTCAGCAGGGTCTCATTGACTGCCCCAGTAAATATTGCCTCAAATAGTGGGGCTCCTGAGGGCTGTAGAGACATGTAGACACTATAGGCAAGGCAGACAATCCCAGAAGTTCAGCACCCTGTCAGTGGGCCTTACTTTGAAATATATGCTCCCCAATGTAACAGAGTTAGACTCATTTATAATTTCCTTACACATGACTCTTTGGCCCCCTTTTATATGAACCTGTAATTAGCACTATACTCATTAAATACATGTCCCAGAGACTTAAATCTTCCATCTGTTTATATGCCAGTTGAGCCCTGAATCTCAGCAGAGTTGCAACACCTACTCTCCAGTTCATTGGACAACTAACAAAAGGATGATGATGGACAACGCCTATCCCCAGAAACAGCAAACAAGACAATTCCATCCATCTGCCCCATGGGATCCAAGCCCTCTCTCGATCAGAAACAGAGTGGGCATCACCATCCAAAAATCCTCAAGATTGAGGAACAAACAAATATAAGGGGGGAATGCAACCATAGACTTAAGTAGACTTATGCTTACTCTAGCAATGGAAGAACTTGTATCATTGATATAAAGGAGTGGCCACCAGAGTTTCTGAGGGGAGGGAGAGGGAAGAATAGGTGTCAGCGGGACATTTTAGGGACATTGGAATTGTCCTGCATGACATTACAATGACAGATACAAGACATTATACATTTTGTCAAAACCTACAAAATTGTGTGGTGCAAAGTGTAAACTATAATGTAAACTATAGTCCATGGTTAGTAGCAATGCTTCAATATTTGTTCATCAAGTGTAACAAATGTACCATACTAATGAAAGATATTAATGAGGGAAAGTGTGGGAGGGGGAAAGGTGGGGTATATGGGAATCCCCTATTTTTTTTTTGATGTAACATTTACGTAATCTAAAGCTTCTTGAAAATAATAAAAAATAAGTATGTAAAAATGTAGATGGCATCTGAAGCCATGAAAATGAATAAAATCACTTAGGGAATTATTGTGTTGAGAATGAATGAGAGTACCTAATGAGTAAGTGTGGGTAGGAAAGAAAAGAGATGTCAAGGACTGAGCCTAGTGTACTTAATATTTAGAGTTTGGGGAAATGCGGAAGATCCAGCAAAAGAGACCAAGAAGGAGCAGCCAGAGAGGTAGGAGAAAACCAAGCCAAAGAGGCATCCTAGAAGCCAAATGAAGAAAGTGTTTCAAGGAGGAGAGATGCAGAAGGAATAAAGTAGCTAGGCACAAGGCATTAGGAATTTTTATTTTATTTTACTTTTTATTTATTTTTTTAACTTTTTAACTTTTTAAATATTTTTTTACCAGAGTTGGCTCCCTGACACTTAAGCTTATGCCAATGGAGTATTAGAGAATATTAATCACTGAAGCCCTTTGACAGGTCCAGCTTAAAAATTTCAAGGTAAGTCCGGTATTCTAGAGGCAGGACCCTCTAGAATGCATCTTAAAGCATTCTATCGGGACTATAGTTCTTTCATTTCTATCTTTCATAAAGCGCCTGTTTTAGCAAGTTGATTTTGGGCTCTTGCCTGGAAAGCTAAAAAAAGTCAGAAGCTGTCTGTTAAGCCCACAGCTCAGCACCATGGATGAGAACAATGTGTGAATATACATTGTTGGATTCATGTTGTGGCACTGCTAACACCAAGCTCAGAAGCAGCAGCAGATAAAAATAACCTGGAAATTCCACTTGTTATCAAATGACTTTGAGAATACTTTTCGATTTTCTTGTAGGACTTTTGAGGAGAGAAGTAGCAACAGGAATTTTAAAACAACTATTTTCAGAAGACCAAAGGTTTGAACTATCTTTGCTATTAGTCATTTTAATTAAAAATGTGAAAATCAGTTTTTAAAATTTTCTTGATAAAATGAAAATATTTGGAGAGGAACTGAGTCAGTCCTTTTTTCAAATACTTGCCCCAAGAGTGCAGCATCTTTAAAAAAATTTCTATCTGATTTCATTTATTTCAAACATATTTTAAGGGAGAGGTAACGTGGAGATGGATTTAAATAAATGAATATCCAAAGCAGTTTAAGGAAATTAAATTCTTTCTTTTCAATAGAGAGAAATGTTTTCAATGTTTAAGATTGTTTGTTTCAAACTTATTTATAGGAGAGCTACTGAAAATTTTGTATTGCTGCACAAATTTCTTTTTAAAGTTAAAGGAAATAAAATATTTTCATTTTTAAACTTTTAGATAGCTTATTGTGAATAAGCAAGTTTATTATGCAACTATCATTTTTTCCTGGCATATTTTGGTTAAACAGACATTTAAGAAAATTGTTATTAATTTCTCCAGTCTCTCAGTGCAAACATTATCAGGAAAAACTCCACGTTATTGAATTTTTGCCCCAATCTGCACACCATAGGCCCCCAATCCCTCAACAAACTCCCTCTAAGTGTCTAATTGAGCTCCACTGAGGGTGATGGGCAAAGAGAGGTTCTGAGAAACCACTAGGGGCCGACATCTCACCGCTGTCGCTGCTGCCGGTGTGCTGCGCCAAAAGGGTGGATCCCCCAAATCGCAAACTATGGTTCAGAAATGGGGAGGAGGCAGCCCCCTGCCATGCTGTTCCTTTTTACTGTCTTGGCCCCGAGACAGCTCTGCGTGGGCCTGGGCCTCCCGTGAAAAGTTTCTTCACTCACTGCTTGAGGCCCCTTTCTCCATAGCACGATTTTTTCCCAGCGGAGCTAATGGATGATGAAATCAATTGAGTGAGCGAAACAGGGAATTATTAACGCCAGGAAAACGGGCATAAACTGAGATTGTCCCAGGCAAATGGGCTATATGGTCACCCTAGTACAAGACCAGCATTAAATAAAATGAATCTGAATAAAAGAGAATAAGAACAGAAAATATCAGAGCATGCCACATATAGAAAGCATGAATAGGGTTTTGAGAAACTTTTACTGGGGACAAGTAAAACCCGTTTTACTCATTTGAAAAGGACTCTACAGGGCTCTATAGGGCTGAGACCCTGCCTACAGCATGGAGCTGGGGAAAGGTCACCTTGTCCTCCTCCCCCATTGCTCTTTCCGTGCTCCAGTGTCCTTTTGCCCAAAACTAAAGCTCTCAAACAAAGCAACTCCTACAAACTGAACCAATTAAAGGGCACTCATAGGCCTGAGCCCCAGCACTGGACCTGGTGAAGCCAACTACCCCAAAGCATACGGGTTTTGCTAAAGGACAATAGTTTTCTTGTCTGAAATGATTGAAGGAAATATAAGGTTCGTCTGTCAATAAATGGTATCTAAATGTGAACTTTTGTGACATAGAAGCAGATATAGATATTTTTTCTCTGCAAGCTCCTTGAGGGTAAGAGCTTTCTGAGAAAATATCACAGAACCTAACAGAGGCCCTCAGTAACAACTTGTTGAACTGCACTTATCCCATGACTAGATTTTTCTTTCCTACCTACTCCTGTGAGAACTGATAGCTATCTGTTGTTTCTTACTGGGGCAATGACCCTCTTTGTGGAACTACGTCAGTATTTTCTCTCATAATAAAGATAAGTCTCTGGCAGGAGAAAATGTACATCCCGGAAATAATGTCACAATGGGTGAGATTCAGTGAGTATTTAAGCACAGTGCTTGGTTCCCAGTAAGCACTCATTAATGTCGACTGCTGTTGTTATTACTATTAAGGAAACAGTAATGAGAGAACAAGATATAAAAACATATTAAGTGGTGGCTCTTGCCCCACTTTGCTGAAGGAGGCAGGGCCTTAACACTTATCTTGGTGGTTCTGTTTATCAAGCTAATCATTAATGAACTGATTTTTAAGTGATACCACAGTTCTCAGGACTATTGACCCTGCTGTTTTTGTTTTGTTTTGTTTTGTTTTGTTTTATGTCATCTTTGTGGTATTATTCAAATAATGTAAAACTGTCTTTGTGTCAGATTGTGAAGCAAGAACAGGTGCAGATTCCTCTGAAATTAGGCCATCTGTGCCTTTGGTTTGGTTCTCTTGACCTAACTGGTAGTCTGACTTTAGAAGCAGAGAAGCAGGGTTTCTCAAACTGTTCACTGTTGGCATTTTGGGTTGGATAATTCCTTGTTGTGGGGGGGCTGTCTTGTACCATTGTACAACCATTTCATGTTTAGCAGCATCCCTGACCTTTGCTCACTAGTTGCCAGTAGCACAACTACCCCCAGTTGTGCAACCAATAATGATTACAGACATTTTCAAATGCCTTCTGGGGTCAGTGGGGTCAGTTTCCAACTGCCCCAGTTGGAAACCACTAAGATAAAGACAAAAACCAAGATAATAGTCCTGACTATTATCACTATAGTCATTATTAAGTGACTTCAATTAGGTGACTATTAGAATTTATTGTATAGACATGTTTAAAGAGTACTTTTGCAAGGTTACTATTTTATCATGAAAAATTTAAAAGGCTGCTCCTTTAAAATGCAGCAAGAATCAAGAAATCACTCCCTCATGTTTCCTGCACATACCATGCACAAACATTGCCTTCTGCATAGAATACACTTTACCTCCTTATCTGTCTGGCAAGCTCCTACTCATTCTCCAACACCCAGCTCAAATGTCATCTCTTTTTGAAAGAGTTCCATATGTTCCTCTGCCATTTTATATATATCTTCTTCACCATCTTTGAATTTTATTGTAATTAATTATGGGTATGTCTTTGCAATAAGGGTAGGGACTATGTCTTATTTATTTATTTCCAGCTCTTAGCACAGTAGTGAGGCAGGTGAGTAGATTACGGAATCAATAGACAGATCTGCAACCTGGCAAGAAACCCACGTGGCCACAATACCCTACAAGAAGGCTGCTGGAAGAACCTGCGAGAACCCCCATTTGGACCAGGATTTCTTCTGCAAGCTGGAGAAACCCCAGATATTCTCCAGGGGCCTTATCATTGGGCCCTCCTAGGGGATTGATGGGTGGGGTAACCAATCTAAATAGCAAACAACTGGGACTCCTCCCCCTACATTAGCAAAGTGGCGGAATAATTAATGGTTTAAAAGTGTGGGAGGTGGGCAACATGGGAATCCCAGTGGGTTCCGTGTAATATTTTGGGTAATCTAAGCACCTCTTAAAAAATATGTATATATATATATATAAATAACATTTTTGTAAGCAAATACACATATATGCATATATATTTATATATCATTTTGCAAATGTTAAAAAAAACAAGCACAAAATCCAAACGACCCCTGTTCTTGCCTTTTCCCCCCTTCCTGGAACAGCACGCAAGTAAACCTGGGCATTTTGTAATCTGTAATGGCGAATTGTAGTCTGTAAATTGGCCCTCCTTATCTCTTTTCATCCCTTTTCCTCTCTACCTGGGACCCATAATCTATTATTTTCTCCCATTTCTCTTCTCTCCATTCCTTAATAAATTACTGGCCTAACTAAACTGGCTTGCACTTAAAATTCATTTTTTTGTAGCTTAGCCAAGAACCTAGAGAAAATCCGGCAACAGTAGTGCCTGTTAAAAAGTATTTCCACAGTAAATGGGTAAGGGTTGATGCCAGCAAGGTGGTGTGGAAGCTGACAATCCTGGTTTCAGTCCTGCTCTGCTCCTTATTAACTGTACGGCCTTAGCCAAGTCATTTACTCCCTCATAAATTCAATTTTTTCATCCTTAAAATGAATATAATAATATTTACACCTTGATGGACAGTGTGATTTCAAAACACCCAATTATATTAGTGTCTCTTTGAGTCCCCAATGGCTAAGTATGGGTTAAATATATGAAACCTATCCTTAGAGTTCTGTGACTGGGCATTGCATAAAATTGACAGATGGCTCCTAGGGGAAATTTTATGTGCCTTTAATTATTTGATTATGAATACATAATTTAATAATTACTTACATTAAAAAATATAAAAAATAAGTGATCCTTCAACTCCCGGGAATGTATCCAGGGTTGGAGGAAGGCCTAAGAACCAGCATTTTTTGGATCTCATTAGTGCCAGAGACAGGTGAGGCCTGGTGACACTGGGTTACCTACTCAGAAGTTGGGCACTGAGATGGGGAATGCTTAATTGCACTCCTGAGACTTCTGGGAAAATGGCATTGAGGTAAGTAGGCAGAGCCTGACTCTTTCACAGAAAGGAGCGGAAGAGGTGCAAGGACCTGTCCAAGGCAGCTGCTTTGGGTGTATATAGAAAGGGAAAGTGCTCTGAGTCATCCAGGAGGGAACTGGACAGATAAAGAAGACCAGAAAAAACCATGAATTGCTTGCCCCTGTGGCTGGAAATGGCACCTGTACCCCACCCTCAGGGCAAGAGGCCTTGGTGGAGCCCCTGGCTTGCTGCTGCCAATGGAGTGGGAGGCAGCATTCTCTGGGAGGAAGAGGGTCTGACTGAGAGTGGAAAGTGGTTTCTTTGCGGTGAGTTTGGCCAGCTGAGCCCCCTTTGAATCTCAGAAGGGACCCCAACCCAACAGGGAGAGGGAAGAGGGGATCTGCTCAGGCAGGCTGTTATGCCCAGCTGCCCCAGGGTGAGAGAGGAACTAGATTAGAGAGAGGGCAGAGACAGGTGCTTAATCAGCAGGGCTCTGGCAAACTGTTTGGAATCTAACCTGCCCAAGGGAAGGGGGTCAGATAGAGCCTGATAAGCTTTTTGAAGCCTGACCAATTTCCAGTTTAGCTTAGTGGAAGAATTCCTACCCTCCAAATAAAAGGATGTTGGTTTGATTCCTAGGTGTCCTTAGAGAAGTGATCCAGAGAGTGACTCACTGGGTTATCAGACACCCAGCTGACACCTTATGACAGGGAACATATAGACATCTCTATTTTGTTTTGATTTAGGTTTTCTTGGATCTGTTATTTTTTTATTCTTTAAAGCTTCCTTTTTTTCTTTTTCCATTCCCCCCCCCCCCTTATTTTAGTTGCTAAAACCTGGTATATCACATGTGGAGATCAGGCTACAGGGTGATGGATAGATGAACACCTGCAGCCTGAGAAGCAACTTAGGGGCCTAGGAGGGAAGTCTGGTTTCCTGTTTTTTTTTTGTTGTTGTTGTTGCTATTGTTTTGTTTCTTGTTTGTGTGTGTGTGTGTTTCCCTTTCTTTGTTTCCTTTTTAACTTTTACTTATTTTTTCTGTCTACTTTCTTTCTTTTCTTTCTTCCATATTTCTATCTTCTGTTTTTTGTTGTTTTTCTATCATTCCCCCTCTTTTTGTTTGGCCTTCAATTTTTATTTTATTTTATTTCTCTCTTTTTTTCTTTATTTTTTCTTTTCTTCTCTTCTCATTATTCTGGCCTTTTAATCCATTCTATATATTTTCTCTATTTTGTTTCTTGTTTCATTTTTTTCTATTCCACTTTTTTATTCTTATTTCTTTGTACTACTTATGATTTTTTATTCATGTTAATTACTTATTTTCCTAGGTCTTCTATGGTTCCTCTTCTACCTTTTTAAAATTATTATTATTATTATTATTTTTCTTTTCATATCTCTTTCCTTTTCTCTGGTTCTAATATTTATTTTCAAGGAAACAAAGACAACAGCAAGGAAATAGAATAGAGGAACCAAGTGTCAAAGAGAAACCTTACTACATAACCCCCCCACACACAAATAACAAAACAATACCCTAGAGTAAAAAGAGGAGCTAAATAACTGAACAAGCCCATCAAGATAAAGAGATGACTGGACACCAACAAAAAATTACAAGCCACACTAATAAACTGAGGAAGGCATGGCCTAGTCTAATGAACAAACAAACAAACAAACAAAAAACAGGAGTAGATGCAGAATGGGAAGCAAACAAATATCATGAATCAACTTAATGAAGTGAAGGAAGAGATTAAGGATATTAAGAAGACACTGGGAGTACATACTGAAGAAATTGTAAACATACATAAAAAGATAATGGTGAATGGCACAATGCAGGAAATAAAAATACACTCAAAGCACATAAAAGCAGATTAGAACAGGCAGAGGAAAGAATCAGCGATGTGGAAGACAGTACATCTGAAATCAGACAGATAGTAGAACAGATAAATAAAAATATAGAAAAATATAGCAGGGACTTAGGAATTTGAATAACAACATAAAATGCACAAACATACACATTATAGGCATCCCAGTGGGAAAGGAGGAAGAAGGAGTGTTGGAGGAAATAATGGCTGAAAATTTCCCAACTGTTTTGAGGGACATGGATGTACATGTCCATAAAGAGCAGCACACACCAATCCTAACAGACCAACCCCAAGACGTATACTTGTCAAACTGTCGAATGCACAAGACAGAGAGAATACTGAAAGCAGCAAGAGAAAAGAGATCCATCATATACAAGGGAAATTCAGTAAGATTAAGTTTTGATTTCTCATCTGAAACCATGGAGTCAAGAAAGCAGTAGTATGACATAGTTAAAGTGCTAAAAGAAAAACTTTCAGACAAAAATTCACTATCCAGCAAAGCTGGCATTCAAAAATGATGGGGAATTCAAAATATTCACAGATAAACAGAAATTAAGAGAATTTGTTAATAAGAAACCTGCCTTTTAAGAAACACTTAAGGAAGTTCTGCAGGTGGAAAGGAAAAAACAGGAGAGAGAGAGTTGGAGGATAGTATAAGAATAATTAAAATATGAAAGAGAAATAAAAACAACATATGGCATACATAAACCTAAAGAAAATATGGCTAGTATGTGTAATTCCTTGACAGTAATAACATTAAGTGTTAATGGATTAAACTCTCCAAACAAGAGAAACAGATTGGCAGAATGGATAAGGAAATATGACCCATAAATATGCTGTCTACAAGAAACTCACCTTAGACCCAGAGATGCAAAAAAGCTGAAAGTGAATGGTTG
Organism: Tolypeutes matacus; assembly: GCA_026826555.1. Lineage (NCBI taxonomy): Eukaryota > Metazoa > Chordata > Mammalia > Cingulata > Chlamyphoridae > Tolypeutes > Tolypeutes matacus. The sequence continues at coordinate 2,709,192 of JAKSZT010053766.1, read as the reverse complement.
GAAAACAATTTTACATGCAAACAATAACCAAAAAAGGGTGGGAGTAGCTATACTAATATTGGACAAAATAGACCTTAAATGCAAAACTATTGTAAGCCACAAAGAAGGCCACTATATATTAATAAAAGGGGTAATCTATCAAGAAGAAAGAACAATCATAAACATTTATGCATCTAACCAGGGTACCTCAAAATACATGAGGCAAACATTGGAAAAACTAAGTGAAGAAATAAATGCCTCTACAGTCATAGAGGGGGACTTTAATACAGCATTATCACCACTACACGGAACATCTCAACAGAGAATCAATAAAGAAACAAAGACCTTGGATAATACATTAGAGGATTTGGACCTAAAAGGCATATACAGAACATTACACCCAAATACAGTGGGATATACATTCTTCTCAAGTGCACATGCATCATTCTCCAGGATAGACCGCATGATAGGTCACAGAGCAACACTCAATAAATTCAGAAAGATGGAAATTATACAAACTAACTTCTCTGACCACAATGGAATGAAGCTGGGAAACAGTTAAGGGCAGAGAAGTACATAGCAGCACAAAGATATGGAAGTTAAACAACATACTCTTAGACAATCTGTGGGTCAAGGAGGAAATTGCAAAAGAAATCAGTAGCTACCTTGAAATGCATGAAAATGAGACCAAAACATATAAAAACCTATGAGATGCAACAAAAGTAGTACTAAGAGGGAAAGTTATAGCCATAAATGCCTATATTAAAAAAGAAGAAAGAGCTAAAATCAAAGACCTAACTGTACACCAGGAGGAATTAGAAAATGAACAACAAACTAATTCCCAAGCAAGTAGAAAAAAGGAAATAACAAAGATTAGAGCAGAACTACATGAAATTGAAAATAAGAAAGCATTAGAAAAAAATAAAACCATAAGCTGTTTCTTTGAGAAGATTAATAAAATTGACAAACCCTTAGCTAGATTAACAAAGGAAAAAAGAGAGAAGATGCAAATACATAAAATAAGAAACGAGGCAGGGGTTTTCACCACTGACCCCACAGGAAAAAAAAGCATCATAAGAGGATATTTTGAAAAATTGTGTGCCAACAAGATGGATAATTTAGAGGAAGTGGACAAATTCCTAAAAACACACAAGCAGCCTACATTGATGAAAGAGGAAACTGATGAATTCAACAGACCGATCACAAGTAACGAGATAGAATTAGTCATCAAAAACCTCCCACCTAAGAAGAGCCCAGGACCAGATGGCTTCACAGGTGAATTCTATGAAACATTCTGGAAAGAATTAACACCAATCCTGCTTAAACTCTTCCAAAAATCAGAATTGGAGGGAACATTGCCTAATTCATTCTATGATGCCAAAATCACCCTAATACCTAAGCCAATGATGCCACAAGAAAGGAAAACTATAGACCAGTCTCTCCAATGAACCTAATGCTAAAATCCTCAGCAAAATGCTTGCTAATCATATTCAACAACACATCACATGTATTATACACCAATTCCAAGTGGGTTTCATCCCTGGTATACAAGGATGGTTCAACATGAGAAAATCAATCAATGTAATACACCACATAAACAGATAGAAAGAAAAAAATCACATGATCATCTCTATAGATGCAAAAAAAAGAATTTGACAAAATACAGCACCTTTCCTCATAAAAACACTGCAAAAGACAGGAATAGAAGGAAACTTCCTTAACAGGATAAAGAGTATATATGAAAAACCAACAGCTAACATCATATTCAGTGGTAAAATCCTAAAAGCTTTCCCTCTAAGATCTGGAACAAGACAAGGATGCTCACTGTCATGGCTCTTATTTAATATTGTGTATTTAATACTGTGTTAGAAGTACTTGCTTGAGCACTTAGGCAAGAAAGAGATATAAAAGGCATCCAAATTGGAAAGGAAGAAGTAAAGCTTTCACTGTTTGCAGATGACATGATCCTATATATAGAAAGCCCTGAGAAATCTACAACAAAGCTTTTAGAGCTTATAAATGAGTTCAGTAAAGTGGCAGGTATATCAATGTGCAAAAACCAGTAGTATTTCTGTACACCAATAATAAGCAATCTGAGGAGGAAATCAAGAAAAAAAATCCCATTTACAATAGCAACCAAAAGTATCAAATACCTAGGAATAAAGTTAATTAAAGATGCAAACAACGTGTATGCAGACAACTACACAACATTGTTAAAGGAAATTAAAGAAGACCTAAATAAAGGGAAGAATATTCCCTGTTCATGGATACAAAGGCCAAACATCATTAACATGTCTATCCTACCCAAAGTGATTTATAGATTTAACACAATCCCAATAAAAACTACCACAGCATTTTTTTTTCTGAATTGGAAAAGTTAACTATGAAATTTATTTGGAAAGGCAAGGGTTCCTGAAGAGCCAAAGACATATTGAAAAAGAAAAATGAAATCAGAGGAATCACACTACCTGACTTGAAAACATACTACAAAGCTACAGTGGTCAAAACTGCATGGTATTGGCATAAGGATAGACATACTGACCAATGGAACCGAATTGAGGGTTCTGATATAGATCCTCACATATACAATCAACTGATATTCGACAAGACCACCAAGCCCACTCAACTGGGAGAGAATGGCCTCTTCAACAAAAGGTGCTTGGAGAAGTGGATATCCATGTCTAAAAGAATGAGAGAGGAACACCATCTCACACCTTGTACAAAAATTAACTCAAGATGGATCGAAGATCTGAAAATAAGAGCAAGACCATAAAGATCTTGCAAGATAATGTCAGGAAGCATCTACATGAGCTCTTATTAGGAAATGGTTTTGTGAACTTTACACCCAAAGCATGAACAATGAAAGAAAAAATAGATAAATAGGACCTCCTCAAAATTAAAAACTTTTGCACTACAAAAGAGTTTGTCAAAAAAGTGAAAAGACTGCCTACTCAATGGGAGAAAATAATTGGTAACCATATATATGATAGGGGCCTAATATCCAGCATTTATAAAGAAATCCTACATCTTAAAAAGAAAAAGAAAAATAAATCATTTTAAAAAATGAGCAACTGATTTGAATAGACACTTCTCCAGAGAAGAAATACAAATGGCTAAAAAGCACATGAAAAGACACTCACCACTATTAGGGAAATGCAAATCAAAACTATAATGAGATATCATCTAACATCCATTAGACTGGCAGCTCTTAAAAAAATAGAGGACTACATATGTTGGAGAGGATGTGGAGGAAAAGGAACCCTTATCCACTGCTGGTGGGAATGTAGAATGGTCCAACCATTGTGGAGGACAGTCTGGTGGTTCCTCAGGAAGCTAATTATAAAACTGCTATATGATCCAGCAATCCCACTACTGGGTATATACCCAGAAGAATTGAAAGCAGGAACACGAACAGATATATGCACACCAATGTTCATAGTGGCATTATTCACTGTTGCCAAAAGTTGGAAACAACCCAAATGTCCATCAACAGATGAATAGATAAGCAAACTCTGGTATATACATACAGTGAAATATTACTCAGCTATAAGAAGGAATACAGTACTAACAAATGGGATAACATGGATGAATCTTGAAGACCTTATGTTGAATGAAGCAAGCCAGGCACTGAAGGACAAATATTACATGACCTCACTGATATGAATTAAGCAAATTGAGCAGACTCCCAGAGCCAGAGTCTGGCAGATAGGTTTACAGGAGCCAGAAAGGGAGTAGAGGGTTGTGAGTCAATGCCCATATAGGCAAAATCTATGATAAGGTAGAAGGGTGTAGTTGTATGATGGATGAGCATGACAGTGGTGCAGTGATGCTATTGGGTTTGGCAGTGCTGTTCTGTGAGGGGGGGCAGGTTGGGGGGGTGTTTCACTGTCCATGAAACTGGGGGAAGTGTTGGGGGAGGTAGCAGGTGAACTCTGGGGATTTTCAAGTACATGGTTGAAACTACAATGTTGGGAATGTTCTTTTGGCAAATATGGCAGGGGAGGATTACTGGTTTAGGGTGTTGGATCTAGCGTGCATGTGGGACAGTTTTATTTTGTTTGGTTATTTTGTTGGCTTCATTTTTGAAGAAGTTTTGGATCACAGAAGGGTTACAACTGTGGCAGGGGAGGATATTTGGTGTGGAGTGTCAGTGATGGGGGATGCATGGGACAAGGTTCACCTGGGGCATACCTATAAGGCATATGAATGAGTTCAAGTGTTCACGGGGTATTGTCACTGTGGGAGGAGATCCACACAATAATCGAAAGAATATTGAATTCCCATCCTGGGGAGCTCTGCCACATTCTCTAATGGGACAGCAAGAATCCCCTGAGTACAGGGGCAGTGACTAGTGAAGAAGGATGGACCATTGATGGACCCTTGATATTGATGACTGTAGTCATGAACCTTTTCTTGTGATACCGAAACTTAGTCAAGTTATTATATACTGCCTAAGAGTTACCTCCTGAGAGCCTCCTTGTTACTCAAATGTGGCCTTTTTCCAAGCCAAATTCAGCATATAAATGCATTACTTTTCCCCTGGTGTGGGACATGACTTCTGGGGATGAGCCTCCCTGGCACCAAGGGATTACTACCAAGCATCAACAGCAATGCAACTGGAAAAAGACTTTGACCCAAAGGGGGAAAGGGTAAAGACAAACGAGTTTATATGGCTAAGAGACTTCAAAGTGAGTTGGGAGTTCATTCCAGAGGTTACGTTTATGCACGTCTCAACAGGATCTCATTGACTGCCACAGTAAATATTATCTCAAATAGTGGGGCTCCTGAGGGCTTTGGAGATATCCAGACACTATACGCAGGGTTGACAGATTTTGGTGCCCTGCTAGTGGGCTCTACTCTGGAATTTATGCTTCCCAGTGTGACAGAGTTGGAGTCATTTGTGGTTTCCCTACACATAGCTCTTCTGCCCCTTCTATTTGATCCTATAGTTAGTACTAGAGTTGATAAGTGTCTGTCCAAAAGATTTAAATCTTTGGGCTGTCCATGTGCCAGTTGGGCCCTGAATCTCAACAGAGTTGAAACACCTACTCTCCAGTTCATTGGACTCATGCAGGACAACTAACAAGAAGATGATGATGGACAACACCATCCCAATGACCAGAGAGAGTCTACAACTGCAAGCAAGATAGTCCCATCCATCTGTCCCATGGAATCTAAGCTCCTTCTCAATTGGAAGTGGAATGGGCATCACCATCCCAGAATCCTCAGGATTGGGGAATGAATGGTGGACTGGAATAGATTTACTATTATTTTATTATGGACTTATTGTTATTCTAGCAATGGAAGAACTTTATCATTGATGTAGAGGCAGTAGCCACTGGAGGTTCTGAGGGAATTGAGAGGGAAAAATAGGTGTAATATGGGGGCATTTTTGGGACATTGCAATTGTCCTGAATGATGTTGCAATGACAGCTACAGGCCATTATATATCTTGTCATAACTTATAAAATTGTGCAGGAGAGAATTTAAACTATAATGTGAACTATAATCCACACTTAGTGGCAATGCTCCAATATGTGTTCATCAATTGTAACAAATGTACCACACTAATAAAGAATGTTGTTAATGTGGGAAAGTGTGGGAGGGGTAGGGAGTGGGGCATATGGGAATCCCCTTCACATTTTATGTAACACTTATGTAATCTATCTTTTAAGAAAAATTAGAAAAATATGTTTTAAAAAATTTAAAAAGTGAAAAAAATTGCATTCCTGTGATTCATCTGCTTTATGCACATTGCATCGGCAGGCAACTTGAAACAGAAAGATCACAGGCACTGATCCACTTATTAGTGTATAATCTTTGGCAAATTGTTTAACCTCTCTGCACCTCATTTTCCTCATCTTTTAAAAATGGGAATTATAGTCACACCTTTCTCACATAATTATTTTGAAAGTGAAATGAGGTCATCTACATAAAACTAACATCTGCCTGGCATATAGGAAGTGCTTGTCCAATATTGGCTATGTTTTGTTCATAGGCAACAGCACATTTTGAACTTCATTCTGTTGTCTCCTGGCCATATGCTATATACCTGGTTTGCCTCCTCACTACCAAAGGCTCTAGTTTAAAGAACCATTAATTCATGTCAGAAATACTCCCATAATTATTATTATGAGCATTATTATTGCCTCATCATAATAATCTTGTTAGTGACAATAACAACCACAGTGAACATGTCTTGAGCTTTAGTGCACCAGCATTCATATATACTAACTTCACATATCCTTCATATATACTAATACTAATTAGTATGTACTAATACTATGCTTCATGTATACTAACTCAGCAACTGAGGAAAAAGGTTCTGTCAACCCCACTTAGAAGAGCAGTTGAGGCACAGACGGGCTAAGTAATTGTGCTGTGTCACACAAGTGGAAAGTGGGGTAGCCAGAATTTATAATGACAGTCTACGACCAGAACCCTCTTCTTAAGCCCTAGACTTCACTATCTGATGGCCACTCACTGATTTGTTCACTCAGTCAACAAACATATATTGAGAGGGCTATTTTGCTCCAGGCACTGAAATTCTAAAGATGAATAAGACGAGCTTCCTGACCTCAAAGAGTCCATAATCTAGCGGAGGAGACAGACATGTAAACAAATGATTTCCACATAATTTGCTAAAAACAGCAATAGAATTCGGTCTTCCAAACAGTGGAAGCATCAAAGTCATGGTAGGTACATGATTCTCTGAGTGATTTCCTCCTGAAAGATAAAGGCGCCCCTTGACTTAACTAAATAAAAGGCCCTGCTACAGAAATGCGTACCAAGCAGCTGGTGTGGCTGGACAGTAGAAGGTAGCCCCTGCCAAACTCAGTCTGAAACCTACTTAAAGCTTATTTAGTTTGTCATTAGTCACTTGGCCCATTATTTTACTACAGTCCTGATCTTCTTTGTCTGAGACTTAGAAGCTGGGTAGTTGCTTCTTATTCTTACATGTGTTCTCATTATCAATAAAACTGATTCACTGTGAAGCAGACACTTGGCTTGTTCTCAAAAAATAAAAAGTACCAGGGTTTGAAGTTTATGCTCTATGATAAGAATGTGTTTTCAGTGTTAGAATTCAAGATGGTGATCTGAAAGTTTGTGCTGAGCAGGAGGAACTTAATTAGAAAGAAATGTTTTAGGTTAGGTCCTTCCTCTCTGAGGTCACTTTCTATGTTGAGTGCTTGCTTTCTGAGTTATGGAAAATGTGAAATGGCAAGACTTTTCTTCAGGAAAGCTGCCCACTGAGCATATGTTTGTGCTTTCCCAGTTTCCACTGATGGCCTGGAAGAGTTCTGTAGTCTCACAGAAAAAGCCATTCCAGGAACGCCCGTCTGTAATGCACTGTGGCTTTCAACCAATTCAACACTTAAGGGATGGAAAAGCCGTGTGTCTACTCAGTGCCTGTGACTTTCCAAAGAGGGAAGAATTAAGCTCCTCTAGATCAGAGGTCCTTAACGAGGGGTCAATGAGCTTGAATTTAAATGCAAAAAAACATTATTCTTGTGCGGATGTGTTGGTGCGGGTGTGATATATTTATTATATAACACACAGTATAGTGTGGACTTAGTAAGGGGTCCATGGTTTTCACCTGACTAGCAAAGGGGTTATGAACAAAAAAGGTTAAGAACCCCTGCTCTAAATTATCTTGTTACCATGTGGCAAGCCATGCTTCCCCCACCAAAAATAGTTGTCAATTTAAGGGTGACTCCTTACACAGATCTCCCAAGTACCTGAGTTAAAATATATATGGGGAAATTTAAGGTTTTAAAACAATTGTCCCAGGAAACAAAAGGAGATAATTCCAAGTCTGATGGTATTGTCTCTATTGTAAAATAATGTCTTGTGCTCCAAAAAGGAGACATGAGACTGGAAAGAGAAGAGGGATCTCAAGGGGAGAGAGGACTGCTGAGTTGTGGAGTTAGGCAGAGCTGATCATTCTGTTGGAGGCAGAGACGCTTAGAGTGGAAAAGGGCTTTTAAATTACCTAGATCAGTGTCTCTCAAAATATTTGTACCCAAACCAATTGTGGGGTAGGGTATCAGAAACCCAGATTGAGGTGGGGGTTGACAGGAGAGAGGATGAGATGGGGAAAGGAGGCAAGTCAGTTTTGGAGAAGAAAGCACTTACACAGTTACAAAAACAAACAAGCCAGTGTTTTTTTCCGAAACTGCCTCCTCTGCCATGAAGAGTCACCACTGATCTAGTGTCTTGTTGGAGACTCCTCTGACCAATGCCATTGTTCCTCAAAGGATGGGCTACCCTGGTTCACGTGTGGGACATTCCTACATATCTGTTGGCCCTAATTTTGTTCTTTGGATTTTCCCAGAACATGTCTGCTCCCCCTTCCCTTATGACTGGTCTTCGAATATTTGGAGTTAGGTCTCTTCCAAGACTTCTCTTTTCTGGATTAAATTTTAACTGTTCTTTTCTTACCCAACCCATGCCCTCCCACCTCAGGGTCCTTGTCTGTACCAGGTGAGGCAGCTAATCTTAAAAACAAATCCATGATAGTCTTATGTCTCATATTTACAATCATAAAACAGGAGGAAACCTTAGAGGTCAGTATTTCAGTTTCTTGACTGCTAAAACAAATATTCAATGAGTGGGCTTAAACAACAGGAATGTATTGGCTCACAGGTTTGAGGCTAGGAGAAGTCCAAAATCAAGGTGTCATCGAGGCGATGCTTTATCCCAGAAGACTAGCCTTCTGGGGCTGGCTACCGGGTATCCTTGGTCCTTGGCTTTTCTGTCACATGGCGAGGTACATGATGGCTCTCCTGGCTTCTCCTTTCTCTTTCAGGTACCGTTGACCTCCCACTTCTGGCTGCTCCCTTTGTCTTTCTCTTTCTGTGTCTGAATTTCATTCTGCTTAGAAAGAATTCCAGTAATAGGATTATGATCTTGATTTGGTTGGGCCATACCTTAACTAAAATAACCTCATCTAAAGGTCCTATTTATAATGGGTTCACACCCACAGGAATGGATTAAGATTAAGAAAATGCTTTTCTGAGGTAGGTAGTTCCAAGCCACTGTTGTCAGCTTGACCCAGCTCCATATTTATACATGGAAAAAAGTGAAGGTTCTGTGTCATACAAGTTGTTGGTCGGTAAGTTAGGACCAGAATGCAAGTTTCTGAACACAGTCTAGCAGGCCACATGCCAGACCAACTTCCCAAGAAACATTTTAACAGGCAACAAATCAAAATAACCCAAGATAAACTATGCTGCATAAAGAATCCAGCCTGCATGTGGCCTTTTACCTATTTCAGCACACTCTATGCCATTTACATTTTATAGAATAAAATCATCTCCAAACCATTGGGGGTCCTATGGATGTTTGTTTCTTATTATTAAGATAATGACTTTGATTATTGTTCTTCTTGATGATGATGAAATGCTCACACACATAAAAAAGTGAGATGCTTTTTTGTTGGTAGCATTTTACCTTTAAAGATGTAATTCTATGGATGCAACTTATTCCCCAAAATGAAGGATCTTGAGGAGATCAAATAATATTAAAGGATAGGATTGTTTACATAGCAACCACTTCATTTACTATGAGGAAGGAGAAAAAAAATTAATATTGGTGTGAACATTTTGCCTGGAAATATACAAACAGTTCATTTGATATTTTTAAAAGAAACTTACAATTTTAGAATTTGGGATTTATGAAAACTTGTAAAGAAAGTACAGGGATTTCCATATATCCCATACCCAGTTTTCTCTATTATTAACATTTTACATTAGTATGGTACATATGAGACAATTAAGGAACCAATATTGATACATTATTAACCATAGTTAGTACTTTATTTAGATTTCTTTAGTTTTTTAATCTAATGTACTTGTTCTGATCTAGGATTCCATCCAGGATCTCACATTACATTTAGTCATCATGTCTCTTTAGGCTCCTCTTGGCCACGATGGTCTCTCAGCTTTTCCTTGCTTGTGATGACCTTGACAGTTTTTAATACTGTCAGGAATTTTGTAGCATGTCTCTCAATTGGGAATTGCCTGATTTTTTTCCTCATGATTAGACTGGGTTTATGACTTTTAGGAAGATCACAGAGGTAAAGTGCAATTCTCATGAAATCATATCAAGAGTACATTTTATCCAAGATGACTTATCACTTTTGGGGTTAACCTTGATCAACTTGCTGAAGTAGTGTTTGTAGATTTCTCCACTATAAAATTACTCTTTTCCCCCTCCTTTCCATACTGTACTCTTTAGAAGGAAGTCACTATGAGCAATCCACAGTTTTGAAGCGAGGAGTTATGCTCCACCTCCTTGAGGACAGAGTATCTACATAAATTATTTGGAATTCTGCATGGAAAATTTGTCTATTCTTTCCATTTATGTATTTATCCAGCCATTTATTTATATCACTATGGACTCAGGGATACTTATTTTATACTTTGGGTTATAATCCAATACTACTTCATTTTCTTGTTCAAATTCTTCCAGCTTTGGCCATTGGGAGTTCTTTCAGTTGTGTCCTGTGTCCATTTGATTTGTGGTGTTGGGTGTGTGTGTGTGGGGTGTTACTTTTTACTTTTGGGTATTACAAGATCTTCTAGGATCATATTGTATACTTTCTTTCCCAGGTCCTTTTCCAGGTCTAGAATCAGCCATTTCTCCAAGGAACTCTGGTTTCTTTTATTGGAGAATGGCATTAGAAACCAAGGTCTGGGTGCTGGGTGCGCTTATGACTACTGGGGTGTCATTGCTTCTAGGCCCTCTCAGCTGACAGAGCAAGGAAATACATGTATGTATACTAAGCCATGTTATGCATTTACATATAATAACCTATTACATATATCTTACACATAGCTATAACAATTTCTATATGTAACCATCCATCTCTATCTAGCTAAATGTGAATTTCATACTGATGTCTCCAACTCTAATCCATTACCACACGGATCAATCTAGCCTCCTTCCTTGCTTACCTCCCACTCCAAAAGTAAGAAACCTGTTCCTGCCATATGCCATCCATTTACTTAATTGTTCAGTTCCAGTATACACATATGGTAGTTTCAGAATTCTTAAGCTATCCTCCTATGGGAAAATTCTTTTATCAACTAGTACAGTGCTTATGTATCATTCTTTTTGCCTTTAATCTTATAGACCCCTGGTAACACCATTCTGCTTTCTGCTTTCTGTCTCCATGACTTTGCTTATTCTAAGTATTTCATAAAGAGATCATAAAATACTTGTCCTTTTGTGTCTGTCTTATTTAACTCAACATGATGTCTTCAAGGTTCATACATGTTGTGGCATGTATGAGCACTTCATTTTTTTTTTTATGGCCAGATAATATTCCAGTCTATACCACATTTTGTTTACTCACTCATCTGCTGATGGACACTCGGATCGCTTCCACCTTTTGGCAATTGTGAATAAGGCTGCTGTGAACATTTGTGTACAAATATCTGTTTGAGTCCTTGTCTTTAATTCTTTTGGCTCTATTCCTAGAAGTAGAACTGCTGGGTTATATGGTAATTGTAGGTTTAACAATTTGAGGAAATACCAAACTGTTTTGGTGCACCATTTTACATTCTGACCAACAATGCACAAGAGTTCCTATTTCCCCACATCCTTGCCAGGACATGTTATTTTCCATTTTAAAAATAATAGTCATTCTAGTGGGTGTGAGGTGCTATCTCTTATGGTTCTGATTTGCATTTCCCTAATGGCTAGTGATGTTGAGCATCTTTTCATATACTTAGTGGCCATTTGTATATCTTCTTTGAAAAATTTCTGTTCAAATCCTTTGCCTATTTCTAAATTAGGTTGTCTTTTTGCTATTGAGATGTAGGAGTTCTTTATATATTCTGGACATTAAACCCTTATTAGATATATGACTTCCAAATATTTTCTCCCATTCTGTAGGAGGTCTTTTCACTTTCTTGATAATGTCCTTTGATGCACAAAAGTTTTTAATTTTGTTATAGTCCAACATCGGATTTTGCTTTTGTTGCTAATGTTTCTCTTGTAAAGTTTAAGAAACCACTGCTTAATAGAAGGTCCAAAAGATATATCCCTATGATTTCTTTTAAGAGTTTTTTGTAGTATTAGCTCTTCTATTTAGGTAATTGACCCATTCTGAATGAACTTTTGTGTATGATGAAATACAGGGGTATAAATTCATTCTTTTGCACATGAATTTCCAGTTGTCCCAGCACCATTTGTTGAGGAGACAATTCTTTCTCCAGTGAATAGACTTGGCACCCTTGTTGAAAATCAACTGGCCATAAATGTATGGGTTTCTTTCTGGACTTTCAATTCTACTTTACTGGTCTACATGTCTATTCTTATGCCAATACCATGCTATGTGTTTGTTTTTTTAAAAGAAGTTGTAGGTTTACAGAACAATCATGCATAAAATTATTTTTAAAATTATAGAGGCTTTGGGGTGTTATCTTCCTTCAGAGAGGCTCTACCCTTTCGTCTGCTAGGGGGCTGGTTACTTTAATCCAATCAGAAGTGGAACCAACTCCAGGCTGCATTCCAGTTTTGGTAAAGCTATCTCCCACCTCTGACTCATCTCTAGTCCTAGAGAGTAGACCTCCTACGACTCCACCTGAGGACCTAGGGTGTTCACTGTGGCCCTTTCTTCCTGGTGTGTCTTTTGAGACTGCAAAAACTGCTCTACTTTTCAGAGGCTTTCTGCTTAGTTTCTTATTATTCTGCTTCACACAGCTTCCGAATTTGATATGTTTTTGAGAGGAAAAACAGGTTAAGTGTCATACTCAGTTCTCCACCTACCCTTTCAACTGGGATCCTAGAATCACAGATTCCAATATTTTCTTGCTAGCTCCTAAACTGCCAAAAACTCTGCAGCTTTCTCTGCCCCTTAGTGGCTTTTTGCCCAAGTCTTCTTTACATGGATTCTCAGCCTCTTGCCTAGTGCCCAGAATTGGCAAGTGTCCCAAGGAAAAAATCAGTTGCAGAATGTCAACTCACCATTCTAAGTTCTCTCCTATCCCAAAATCTTGTTATTTAAGTTCCAGTTTCCTTAAAAGCTCTTTATTGCCTTCAGATACTATTTTGTGCATTGCATCCAGCTTTTCTAGTCATTTTCAATGAGAGCATTGGCCTTCATCTTAGTTGAAAAAAGAGGTTCTCACATGCATTCCTGAGAGATGTTTCTGCATTTCCTTATTTACTCTCTTAAGATTAGCAAATAATATAAACAGTTTAGCCAAGCAATCTATCTACTCTGCCAACCACATGTTTGATTTTATGGATGGTTTGTTATTCACAAATATAAATCTGTACTTTAATTTAGTATGCTGTTGTGTTAACATGTTTGGTCATTTGTTGCATAGGTACTTATTTTATGAATTTAAAAATAAATATCTCATGGTCACAATCATATTTGTGTAGCATATATGAATTCCAGCTAACCAATAGAGATGTGTGGGATATATAGTTTTTCATAGTTCAATTTAATTTCAATCTTTAGCTCCCATTTTGCTGGTTTGGCAGAAACTTAATTTCAGTCAATTAGGGAATTTTCCTAGGACTGTGTTTAAGTACTAGGGATTTACATAGTGCAAAAGTATCAGGGTTGGGCAGGCATCTAATGCTCAATGTCATCTGTCCATGATGCTTCCAATGAAATGGGCACCATCCTGCCTTTCAGTTGGCAGGCCATCTGGCATTTCTTAAGCTTCATTCTATCTACAAGGTCCTTAAGATCCACTGGTTTTCTCTTTTACCTTAATTTCATCCTTTAGTGCAAGGAAAACTTTCTGCTGTGCTCCTGAGCTATTCTAGAGGAAAGACATGGTAAGGTTTTTTAAGACCCCAACTCTCTAGACTCACTAGCCACTTTTTAAAAAGGGTTTTCTACCTCCCTGGAGCTAAGCTCTGACTCTCTTTTGGGTCATTATTCTAGTTCTGGGGGAGGAGTAGAGGTATGTGTCACAATGCCATCACAATGTTTTGCCTCAATATTTTGCTTGTGCCACATGTCCTTCCAATTTTCCTCAACACATATGTTTTTGAAACTCAAAAACCAGAAATAGTTAGCTTTCTGTTGTTCCATGCCTTCCCTGAAGCAATGATAACAGATTAATCTAGCTGAAGTAAAATACTGGGGAGAAAAATAAGGGAAAACATTGGTTAATATTTCAAAAATATTGTTGGGCTATATCTGTAGTCATTCAATAAACAGTTACCTACTTATTGAGCTCCTAATATTGTGCCAGGCTCTAATGATGAATAAGATACAGTCCCTACCTCAGTTGCCTCCAGATCAAAGAGGGAATACATACAGACAAGAAAAGAGGCAAGACTTCTGGCTCCAAGACCTCTGGTTAAATGTGACAGATTGAACACATATTTCTGACCCTCCTTTTCAAAATCACATAAAAGTAAAGGTTTGTTGTTGTTGTTGTTTTTAGGCAAAAGCCCAAAAAGACAAAAATGAAAAGCTCATGTGAAATACTTAGAGAAGATGGCAGCAATGGAATTTTGGAAACTAGAAAGAAAATGGACTAATGTTAAAATTGACAAGCCAGAAAAACTGAAACCTAAGCAACAGGGAAAGCTGAGAAGAAGGCTGATTTGAACTACACGACCTCAGAAATGTTTGAAATTAAACTAGGGGTGGAGAAGGTGCTGAAAATGGGAGCGTGAGTTGCAAGTCCCAGTTCGGGAAGTGGTTGAGTCCTCTCTGGAAAACTAGCTAAAACCCAAAGCAAACAGAAACAAAGAAGCATAACGTCAAACGCTTGCTTTCTGTTCAGCAGCAGCTCGCCTCTGCCTTTCCTGCCGCCATTTGGACAGCCCAGACCGCAGCTGTGAAGGCCAAGTCAATATGCTTTAACCCCACTAGCCTCCTTTCTCTGTCAACCCCCCTCCTCAGGCCGCGCAGGATTCCAGGACGCTGAGTCACACAAGCAGCCCTCTGGCTCCGCGCTCAGGTTTTACCTGTGGTCCTAGCTCCTCCCTCCTCCCAGCGGTGTTCACAGTCCCTTTCCTGCTCAGTGTGCGGCTGCTGAACAGAGCAGTTTCAGAATGTGACAGAGTTGAATGTTGATTTTCCCACCCCAGACTTTGGAGAGTAAGGACAGGGTTTGTGGTAAGGGGAGTTTATCAGTGGATATTTATAGTGACTCGGGCAGCTGAGGTTTACTTTTCTCAAAGAGGTAGTTCTTTTGAATATATTTGGATTTATTTATTTTGTTTAACTTGTGTGAGGGTGAAAGCTTTTTCTATTTGGTGCTATGAAAACCCTGTTCATGCCTTCAAAAAGAGTGGTGTATTTCCAACAGGGGAAACATGATTTTATTTTGGTGTTACATGGGCTTTTTAAAAATGTTGCCTTTTTAAAATGGACATACAATTTATATACAGTGAAGAACATAAGTATATAAATTCAATGAGTTTTGATAAATATATACATCCATGAAACCACCACCCAACTCAAAATATAGAATACTGCCATCACCCCTAGAAAGTGATCTCATTTCCCCTTTCAGTCAACCTCATCCTCATTAAAAGTACTACAGCATTCTGATTTGTCACTATAGTTTAGTTTTCCTCTTCTGAACTTCAGATAAATGGAATTAAGTAGAATGTATCCTTTTGTGTCTTATTTCATTTACACAAAGTAGTATTTCTGAGATTATTCCACCTAGTTGTGTTCTTTTTTTATAGCGGGATAACATTCCATTGTATGAATATACCACTATTTATTTACCTATTCCCCTTTTGATGAAAATTTCAGCTGCTCCTACACACTGATTTTTAACATGAGTAAACTAATTGTGTAGAAAGGTTTAGAATTTTTTCTTTATTGTGGAGAGTTTTCTTTATGAAGTCAAAATTACTCCAAAATGTGTTCATCAATTGTAACAAATGTACCACACTAATGAAGGATGTTGTTAATGTGGGAAAATGTGGGTGGGGTAGGGAGCAGGGCATATGGGAATCCCCTATATTTTTTATGTAACATTTATGTAATCTAAGAATCTTAAAAGAATAAAAAATTACATTTCTAGCAGATTATCTAAAAAGCTGGAGTAAGATTCCCTTTCTATATCCTATAGACTCTGATTCATGGAAAGGTAGAAATTTGAATGTCAAAGGAGAATATGTCTTGATGCTTCCTCATTTCCCATTCTGAGTCTTTAAAATCTTATTAAATATTAACATAATTTTGAAACTCTTCTTTACCATGTTACTTTATGAACATTGATTAGCTAGCTCACTCAAAAACATTCTTTAACATTATTTTTACTGTCTTTCAAAGTGAAATTAGAGAAATAAAAGGCAGGTCATGAATACTGTTCAAACCCAGTTGAAGCTTAAGTTGGAATGACAGCACCCTAAAGGTGGAGCCTCGGTCAAGAATTTCATTTATGTTGATCTATGTAAGTAAACTCTTTGAATTAATTATCTATTGTTGTGTAACAAATTACTCCAAATTGCAGTGACAGTTTTTAATCTCTCAGTTTCTGTGTGTCAGGAATTTGGGAGCAGCTTAGCTGGGTGGCTCTGGATCAGGGTCTCACATGAGGTTGCAGTCAAGATGTCAGAACATGTGGCCAAAGAGAAGCCTTAAGAGAAGAAATTAAGAGAAGAATGAGTTTTGAGAGAGGAGTATGAGTTCGTCACATCAACTAGGGGAATGCTGGAGAATATTTGGGGCAAGCAAGGAAGATAAATGCAAAACCAGGAACTTTTAAGTACTTTGGTAGCAAGAAAGCAGAGAGTGGAGGTAAGGTTGGGGAGAATGGCACGGAAGAATTCTTAGAGGGCATTGTACACCTTGCTAAAGAATTCTATGTACCATAAGCAGTTGGGATCTGTGGCAGTTTGAGATTATGATTCCAAAAAAAAGAGATTATGTTTGTAAACTGGTCTGTTCCTCTGGGCATGATACCCTTTGATTGTATTATATTCAGCTGAGATGTCTTTGATTAAATCATGTTGAGATTAGGGCTTTGATTTGACCTTGTCAGTAGGGTATAACTCAGTTTAAGTCCCCGCCCCCCCTTTGGTGGCCTGATATAAATGGGCACTCAAGAAGATACATAGAAGTAGACACGGAAAAGGAAAGAACTTGGGTCATTTTGGTCCTGCCATGTGACAGAAAGGAGAAGACTCAAACAGCTAAAGCCCCAGGGAGAGCTAAGCCATTTGCCTGATAGTTTGCAGTTGAAGAGACCAGAGTCCTGAGGAGCTGACAAGGCCTGGTAAGGAATGAGCCCTCCAGCCTACAGCTGAGATCCGAAGAAGCTGGACCCACAGAGCCTTAAGAGGAAGAGGAAGGCTGAACCCTCACAGGGATTGGCAACCATAGTGCTTCAATACATGACAACAGACTTTGGTGAGAAAATACCTCTTTGGTGAGAAAATACCTCTTATGGAACCTTGAGTCAGACTCTTTAGGGCCTTGTAACTGTAAGCTCTCACCCCAAATCAGTACCCTTTATAAAAGCCAACAGATGTCTGGTACTTTGCATCAGCATCCTTTTTGGCTAATACAGGATCTGTTAAAAATCTATCCATATTAAGCCATGGAATAACTTGATCAGAATTGCATTTAGGAAAAAGTAAATCATAAAGCAGTTAGGAGGATAAACTCGGGAGAAATTAAGGGGCCAGTGGAAGACTATTGCAAGATGAGAAACTGGGTAGGAGGGAGCTAATACAAGACAAGGAAAGGGCTATTAGAATGTATCTCCTTAGATGTAATGCTGGGGAAGTGAGTTGATGAAGTAAAGTGAAGAATGAAGAATTACTTCTGGGTTTCTGATGAACAGTGATGTCTTTAAATGGACGGGGAATATGGAAGAAAAAGCTGGTCTTGGAGGGAAGATGATGAGTTAAGTTTAGGCATGTTGACTTTGGGATATGTTTGTTGAGATAAAAGTAGCAGGCAGGTGGATATATAAGCCTTCAGCTCAGGAGAGAGATCTGCCTGAGCTAAAAATGGGGATTTGGTAGTGTGGTTTGCTCTGACCAACCAGTTGTAGGTTGGGTAACACGGTGTTGGCTCAGCAAGATTCCTTATAGAGACAAGTGGTTCTCAACTGGGGTGATTTTGCTCCCCAGGGGACATTTGGCAATGTCTGGAGACATTTGTGGTTGTTACACTTGGGGTGGTGGTGGTAGCTGGTACTGGCATCTAGAGGATAGAGGCTGAAGTACTGCTAAACAACCTATAATGCACAGGACAGCCCTCTGCCCCTCCTCCCCCAAACAAAGAATTATCTAACCCCAAAGGTCAATACTGAGAAACGTGATTTAGAAGAATAGCTTCTTTTTTCTAGGAAATGCAAATCCAGGTGATGTGATTCTAGGGAGGCTATCCCTGGGGTCTGTGACTTTGCAGGTCCAATCAAGTTTTTCCAGGTTAAGCTTGGGAAAGAAAGCAGTTTTGGAGCTGGAAGAATATGATCATGGAGAACTGTGGCCATATTCTTGCCACAAAGGGAAAGCTGGTCTATGAGTCAGGAAAGCAAGACAGGGAGAGCTCTGAGCATGTCATCAGTCAGCCTTTTTCTTTATTGGCATTTCCAGTTTTTTTTTTTTTTTTTCATTTTTGTTAACTTAATGTGACTATGAAGGATCCCACCTCCATAGTCAAGATCAGAACATGCTTCCTAAGCCTCCTTGAAACTAGGGAGGACATGTGATTAGGTTCCACCACTCAAAACCAAATACGGGAAACTTTGATTCAGGAAAGAATAATTGGGTCAGGACTGGGTCAGACCCAGCCCACTTAATCCTCCCTGGTTCTTAAACAATATAGGATTGGAAAGCAACTGTGCACATCGTATGAAAATTGTGGTCAATGTAGCAGGCATGTAATAGTGGCAGAAAAAATTATCCAGAACTTAGAAGTGTGATTTGTGAAAGGGAGGGTAATTGTGCTGTAGTTTGCACTGACATGATTGGATCAATCTGGCAGGAGATCTCCTTAAATAGACAGAATTCATCACCACTAACCCAAGCATGCCCTGTGAAGACTGGGAAGACTTGAGAGCCACTCTACCCAATGTATCTCAACCTGATGTCTCCTGGTATGCTTTGCTGATGCGGTCTTGTTTTAGTTTCCTGGCTGCTAAAACAATACTATATAATAGATTGGTTTAAACAATGGGACTTTATTGGCTCACTGTTTTGAGGTTAGGAGAATCCCAAAATCAGGGCATTAGCAAGGTGATACTTTCTCCCCAGAGACTGTGGCATTTTGGGGTTGCTGCTGACAACCCTTGGTCCTTGGCTTTCTGTAATATGGTGTTTTAGTTTGCTTGGCTGCAAGCAAATACCATGCAATGGGTTGCCTTAAACAACGGGAATTTAGTAGCTCATGGTTTTGAGGTGAGGAAAAAGCTCAAATCAATGCATCATCAAAATGATGCTTTCTCCTCCAGGACTGTGGCATTCTGGGGCTGGCTGCTGCTGATCCTTGGTCCTGGGCTCCTCTGTCACATAGCAGTGTACAGTGTACAATAGCAGCCTCTCTTGTCTTCTCTCTTTTCTTCTGGGTTCCATTGATTTCAGCTTCTGGTTTCTCTCTTTCAGACTGAATTTCATTCTACATATAAAGGCCTCCAGTAATAGGATTAAGACCCATCCTGACTGAGTTAGGCACATCTTAACTGAAGTAACCGCCATAAAAGATCCTACTTACAATGGTTCACACCCACAGGAATGGATTAAATTTAAGAACATGTTTTTCTGGGGTACATAGCTCCAAACCACCATACATGGCAATGCACATGGTAATGTCTTCTTTCTCCTGTGGTTTCCATTGATTCCTGCCTTCTTCTGATGGTTTTCTCTTTATGTCTGAATTTCATTCTGCTTATAAAGGACTCTGGCAATCTGGATTAAAACCCAACCTGATTCAGGTGGACCACACTTTAATAATATCTTTAAGAGATCCTTTTTACAGTGGACTCACACCCACCAGAGTGGATTAGGATCCAGAACATGTTTTTCTAGGGCACATAACTCCAAGCCACCACAGATCCCCTTTATATTATTTTGCTGTAACTTCCAGATTCATGCAGCAGCCTGCTTATTTTGGCTAAGGCTCCAACTCAGTTGAATCGGTCAGAGTTCAGTTAGGAAAAGAGAAGTTTATGTAATCTATATAATCCAGGTATGAAAGGTTTTATAATATAGGAGGTTAGGGGTTTAACCAACTGCTCGGAAAACTGGGGAGTGTAGGTCAGTGAAACCACCACTGAATAGCTCAACCTGAAATATCACATTAGGAGGCTCTCAAGAGATTGCCAGGAAGCTGCTGCAATCTTCAAGAAGTCCAGCAACTACACATTCTGTAGTCTCTGAGATACTGGGAGCTGCTGGTATCTAAGAACTTTCCAGGAAACTGCTCTGTATTTTATGTTTGCCCATGCATCGGACTGCAAGGGTCACCAAAGAATAACAGCCTCTCTATTGCCTTCTTAATCTCACAAATGCCTCCCTTCAGAAAACTCTAAAGGATTCTGGGAAATGTAGTTCCCAGCTTCTCCTACACAATGCAGAAGGGACCTCATAAAGAGGTGGAGGTTAGGACGAAATCACAATCTAGCATTCCAGTACACTCTGTGACCACTTTGGCAATATCAGGAAGCAAATGGCACATGGAATCCAACTTCTGGTAATACTGGCAGAGTAGGGTGGAGAGACATGAGCTTTCAGAGGCAGGTCTGAGGTTCTAGCAGGTTTGTCCTGTGCCCAGCGATGGTGGTGCCAGTTGTGGCTTTATTTTTTTTTTATTTTTTTATTTTACTGGGAGGTCCTGGGGATCAAACCTGGGTCCCTCCATATGGGAGACGGATGCCCAACCATTTGAGCCACATCCGTCCCCAGTTGTGGCTTTTTCACTCAAGAGGTCGGGAGTGTGATTTGGACAGTGTTCATTCAGCCTTCACGGCCACTGAGCCTGATTCCCTGGTTCTGCTGGACATTGTGTGTGCTAATACCTTTTATTTATTTATTTAATTTTTTCATGTAATAACTTTTATTTTTAAAGAAGCTTTAGATTACAGAAAAGTTACATAGAAGGTATAGGGAATTCCCATTTACCTGCCCCCTCCCCCTCCCACATTTTCCCCTATTAATAACATCTTACATTAGTGTGGTGCACTTGGTACAATTGACTAACAACTATTGAAGCATTGCTATTAATCAAAGTCCATGTTTACATCATGGTTTACACTTTGCACTCTACGGTTTTATAGGTTTTGACAAAATGTATAATGGCCTGTATCCGTTATTACAGCATCATGCAGAACAATTCCAATGCCCTAAAAATGCCCTATGTTCCACTTATTTTTTTGCCCCACCCTTCCCTCATAACCTCTGGTAACTACTATCTTTATATCACTGTTACAACTTCTTCCACTACAAGTTCTTCCAGCAATGTCAGGAAACACATGTTACTAGTTCTTCCAGAGTCCCACCGGGCGGGTGGGAAGGGGGAGGGAGGTAGTGAATTTATTTGCTGAGTTTGGCTTAGAGGCCACATTTGAGTAACAAGGTTTTCAGCAGGTAACTCTTAGGCAATAGTTATTATTAGGCTAAGTTTCAATCATACAAACATAAGGTTCATAAGTACAAGCATGAATATCGAAGGCTTGGGATATTGGTCTGTTTTATTTTGTTAAGCACTGCCTATGTACTCTAGAGATTCTTTTTTTGTAGTTTTAAAACTTTTTATTTCCATATTTAAAAAATTGTGCATTCCAATAATTAAAATCATTTGAAAAAAAAAAGAGCACTCTGATTAAACTGCATTTTACAACCTGTAGGACACCTTGAACCAGCTTTTGCTTTTACTCTAGATTTCACTGTCGTGCTTCACCAACATGCAAGTTCTTTTCCTTCCCTGCCAGCCAGCCAGACAGATGGGAGAGGCAGGCACTGCCTTCCTTGTCAGTAGTTCTTGATTCTTTGATGTGAAAAGGGGCAGCACAGTCATTTAAAGTTGATCCAACCTCTTTGCATCTTACAAAGCTAACGCTAAAAGAAGTAAAATAAGGCAATGCTTGTGGAATGTACAGTGCATATTGGCGGCACATGCCTCATTAAGATTTGCCTGCTTG
Organism: Tolypeutes matacus; assembly: GCA_026826555.1. Classification (NCBI taxonomy): domain Eukaryota; kingdom Metazoa; phylum Chordata; class Mammalia; order Cingulata; family Chlamyphoridae; genus Tolypeutes; species Tolypeutes matacus. Next base: position 2,687,122 of record JAKSZT010053766.1, on the reverse strand, counting down.
CTTCTTCTGTTCGATCGTTTCTTTGGAAGGCAGTGGATTTTTCTCTTGCATTTCTGTCTTCTTCGATTTCGACTTATTACATTTATCAATCTCAGCCATATCGGGTTTGTCAGACATGGTTGCAGAGGAAGCTGAGCGAGGCACACGAGGAGAGAAGTCCATTCTGGCAGAGGCTGCCTCCGAGTGCCTATTCTAGAGATTCTTGGCTTTCTACTACAAAATGTAGCAGGACTCCCCAGGATGGGAGTTTAATATTTTGTTGGTTATTGTATGGGTCTCCACCCACTGAGATAACATCCTATGACAAGAAGAACACATTCATATTCCACAAAGGCATGACCCAGGTGTATCCTTCTTCACACATCCTCCCACCACCTGCACTATTGTCCCTCCCCTGCCACAGTTGCCAAAAGAACACTCCCACAATTGTATCTCAACCAGATCCTCATCCTCCCCAGAGTTCACCTGTTTCTTCCTCCAGCCCTCCCCCCAGCTCCATGGATAGCCAAAACCATCCCCCCAACCAAACTCACACACTCCAGCACTGTCGACCCCACTCACATCGCTGCACCACCGTCACCCCTGTCCACTGCCAAACCACCACCATACACCTTATCATAGATTCTGCCCAGATTGAGCATTGGCTCACCACTCTCTACTTCCTTTTTATATCCTGGTAACCTATCTTCCAGATTCTACCTCTGTGAGTATGCTCAATATCCTCATTTCATATCAGTGAGCTCATGCAATATTTGTTCTTTAGTGACTGGCTTACTTCACTCAACATAAGGTCTTCAAGATTCATCTATGTTGTTGCATGTGTCAATACCTCATTCCTTCTTACAGCTGAGTAACATTCCATCATATGTACACATTACATTTGGTTTAACTTAAATTATTAATAATTTTTAATAATTTTTTGCTTAAATTAGAGTGGTCTCCTGTTCACATTTAAGGACTCTGAAAGGTCTATTTAAAAAACAAACAAAAAACCCTTTATACTGAAGCTAGCTTGAGTTGGGTTTCTGTTACTTGCAATTAAGAGTTCTGACTTACACAGCTTTGTTCATGTAGGCTAAGTGAAGGAGCCAGTGGAGGGAAAAAGTTTAAATATAGGTGAGAGCAAGTTCATGATCCTAGAGGATAAACCTTAAAGCTTAGAAAGGAGGAGGTAAGAAAGGATGTGGGCAAAGATGAATTTGTAAGTGTGAAATGGGAAGTTGGGGCAAGTATTCTTGTTAAGCTGGCGCTAATACCATCTGGTGGGAGAAAGAGGGTAGGTTAGCATTTTAAGAAGATCAATCAAAATTTAAAATAAATATCATGTGCGATGGAAAAAGAGCTGATCAAGGACATTTTAAATGGTGCCTGAAAAGGGCTAAAGTTGATGAGCACACATTTTTTTTGAGGCTGATCTGTTTATGATGTGGTTGATACCAGCTGCACTCAGCAGCTTGCCCATAGGAGCAGGTGATGGTGGGCTGGAGGTCAGCTGGCTTTGTGAAGAGAGTAGACTAGGGTGAGAGGGGTGAGGATAATGGCAAGATGGTGGCTAAAATGATTTGCTACATAGATGGTAGATTGCATAGAGGAGAAACCAGGAGCAGGAGAAAGGGTGGTAGACTGGGTGACAAGAGGCACTGGCAGTTTGGATGAAGTCAAAGTGTAATTACAGCAATGTGATTGGAACAGTGAGAAAACATGGAGGACAGGAGGAAGTGGTCAGGGAGTGTGAATTAGATTTTAATTTCAGAATGACAGTGTGAGAGTGACTATTACACATTTTCTTTCACTACTCTTTAAAAGGTGTACCCTCTTTGTCACCTTTCCCATGGAATATCCCTCTTCTCTGTTTTCTTCTTCCATGAACCTTTATTCTCAACCCATTCAAATAATAAGATCACATACAGGGAAAGATAGTTAATAGGAGAGGAAATATATAGGAATGGTGATGGGTGGGAGTCAAAATTAACTTTATTTTGAAAGGGGCCACTGAGAGACACTAACTGAGGAAGAAGAGGAAGGTAGAAGGAGAATGGCACCAGAATCTTTGTCATTTTAGAGTTGAAAGAATCCTTGATGTCAAAGTTTAATTCCTTCAGATATTGAGGAAACAAAGAACAGGAGAGATTAAAGTGACATGTCCAAGGTCACTATGCAAGTTCTTGGCAGGTCTGAGACTAGCATGTAGAAATCCTGACTCGCAGGGCTGCATTCTTTCCCTCACATACCTTGCTTTCTGATGTGCTGACTTCTGGAATGGACACTCACACACACCTACACATGTGCACACTCCCTGTGAAGACTTTCCTTGTGTTCCAGTATTTGTAGTTTTCACCCAACAACATTGGGAACCTCCTGAAGGCTGCTTCCTACTCTTACTTCTTACTGCAAGATTAACAAAATTCTACTATGTTACTTCATTTAATCTGTTAGACTAAAAGTCCTAATTGGGCAGGTTCTATATATGTTTTTTTTTTTTCTTTTTTGTTTTAAATCACTGTACTGTCAGTGCTTATCACACGGTCTCTCATCAATAAATTTATTGAATAAAGAAACACCCTAGATAAAGAAACTAATTCTGAGAGGACCATCAAACTGGCTCCACAGAGTGGAAGCAGAGTTGGAGGAGAGGCTGAGAAGTTGGCTGATAGGGTAGAAATTGCAAAAGTAGAGCAGTGGATTTAGAGGGCTTTTTTCTTTTTCTTTTTTTTTTTTTTTTTTGAGTGAGTAAGTGAGAGGGCTGAATAGAAGCTGAGGGTACAGTTAAGTGGTGAGAGTTTTTGGAAGGAGAAATTGAAACCAATATTTCTATTAATTTTATGCATTAAAAAAGTCAGCTCATTTAATCCTAACTACCATCCCAGATAAGGAAAAATCAAATAATTGTCCAAGGTACACATCTAGTAAGATCACTGAATAAAATTTTATCCACTCGGGTCAAGTCCTACCCAGAATTTAGAATTCCTATATGAGAAAACATCTATTTCTTTGACAAAAATTCTCTTACAAGGCTTCCTTTTAACTCTCATATCTCCTGATAATTCTGAATATCAGCGGTTTGCAGCTAACAGCAACCTTTATTTAAAAAGCTCTACACCCACATGCATTCATTCATGGATTCATTGAAAATATTTTATGTGCCATACACTATGCACATATACCATGTGCTAGGCATGTGTTGGATTTAGCAATACTTAAAAGAGAAAGGATCTTTGTCCTTATTGCAAGTAGGCTTACTTACTGGTTTTACTTCTTCTACTGATAGCTCTGAATATCTTTTCTTTTTTTTTTTAAGGAGATACCAGGGATTGAACCCAGGACCTCATACATGGGAAGTAGGCACTCAACCACTGAGCTACATCTGCTCCCCTCTGAAGAGCTTGATCAAGCCAAAAATATTAAGTCTGAAAGATTCCCATGAAATCTAATTATTTACCCAAGAGCTACATTCAGGTCTTCTGCTATGAAGTTGATTTACATTTTACTGGAGCTAGGAATATTGTTTTGAATAAAAACAATGGAGACATTTAAAGCTAAAAATCTCCTGAGTAGTCTTTGCCGTTAATTTCTCGTGAGCACCTGGGTCTCTATAAGGGGACATTTTGCTCAGCACCAGGTTCTGAAAGTAAACCTGGACCTGTTTTCCCCCCAAAACATTCAAGCCCTTTAAAGTGCAAGGATGGGGAGCCACCCTGTTCTAGCATCTCTTCGTGATGTAGAATTAATAACGGAAACAGACATTCTGGAGTCAGCTGAGGGAATGCAGCTTGCCTCAGTTTTTCATCCTGGGACTTTCAGAAACGCACCGAGGTGAGGCCAGGTAGGCTACTTAGACTAAATTTCCAATGGGGCTTCTGGAGTTCTTGGCACTGGCAAATGGGGAACATGGAGCCTGCATGTAGGGAGGGGTGTGATGGGTGGGATTCTAAATTAACTATATTTTGAAAGGGGCCACTGACGGGAGACTGAGGAAGAAGAGGAGGGTGGAAGGAGAATGGCACCAGGAGCATCAGGTGGTCCCTGAAGAGTTTGGACCCGTGAGTCTGATAGACATGCTGATGACAGGGTAGGGCTCCTGTAGAACTGGATCCAGAAGTAGTTATTTTATTTTTTAAATGTGAAATTGGGGGCTGAATCATCAGAATGAGAACTGAAAGTGGGGGCTGGTAGTTAGAGTTTCTGGAAGGAGGAAGAGCTGCGGGGAAGGGAACCAATCTTTGTATGACTTTTTAGGCACTTACACAAGTAAGCTCATTTATCTTAACTGCCACTCTAGGTAAGGACCTGAGTGCCAGAGAAATCACATAAAAGCCCAAGTCACACACATGGTAAGCAGGCAGTGAGGACTTGATCCCACCTCTCTCTGGCTTCAGAAGGTATCCTCTTTCCAGTTCTTGTCTGGGAGGCAGGGTCTTCTCCTTTCCTTTTGTCCCTTACCTATCTCTCAGGCATTCTCTCCTTCCTCTGCCTCTTGCAATTCACCTTCCTGTCTTCTTTCCTTTTTCTTTAACTATACTTTGCAACAAATATATTTATTAAGTAAAATCAATTAAAAAAGTGGATTAGTTGAAAATTTTATGTTCCTCTAAAAAAAAGACTAAACCTAAAATAAGGAGAAAGTTGTTTTTTGTAAACAAAGATTTTTACTTATCTCCCCCCTTATGGATCAATATAATCAAGGGAAATAAATGATCAGAATATTAGCATTGAGAGATGTGAAAGCTGAAACACAAAAAAGGTCAGTGACTTGTCAAGAAAATGTTGTTTGTTCCCAAATGATCCAAATAATTGAGGCAAAGAGTAAAATAGGAAAAATACTGAGTTTACAAATAAATTGAGTTTCAAAAGTGGGTTTTTAAATCAGTTGTTTGATATTTGGAAAATTTTCCCAATGAAAATAAAATTTTAGGTAGGAAAGAGACCTGATTATCTCTTCAGAAAGTAGGTGAAATCTATTGTTATTTGTACCTAGGAATAGTAAAATCAACCAACCAACCAAAGTTATTATGTAATACTTATCACTAATACAACATAAAGACAATAATACTGAATAAGATGGACTTTAATTTTAAATGCATAGGTAGAGTAAGTTTAAATAGGAGGGTTAAAGAGTTAAGTGGTAACTCTGGTGGAGATTCTGAAGATGACTTTTGGACTCTAGTCAGGGACTTTTGGGGATGGATGACAGACACTTTTTGGAAGTAAAGGAAATTTCCTAGGTGTTCATTATTTATGCCACCCAGCAGTTAAATACATCATCATCTGCCATTCAAAATCCGTCAATTACAACTTTCAAACACGTCCCCACAAGAATAATGTTTTTTTTTGAATTTCAATTCAAGCTCAGGGACCCCTTATTTAAGAACCCCTGTTCTAGAATATCTCACTATGTCTCTTGTTGCAGGCTTTTGTCCACTGGCCTTAACTTCTCACCCCACCCTTTGCTTTGTCCTCCACCAGTGCTGTGGAGAAGGGCCCTGTGTCTTTCTATATTTGCTTTTACTGCACCAGCCATGAACAACACTCTGTAGGTGCACACTCTTCAGTATGTGTGTGTTATACTCAAATACTTTATATTGAACTAAAACAGGGCATGACCCAGATTTAAATTATATTATATACAATACGGATAATATAAAGTTTTAGGCTGGCTATGAAAATAGAAACTGATCCCGGGCAGATGGTTTGAAATATCCCACATAAGCTACCTAAGGGCTATAAATTTAAGAGAGGGCTGTCTAGGAAGCCATCACTGACACTTTTTTTGTTTGTTTTACGAACTTAAAAAAACAAACGAACTTGAAAAATGGCCTTCAATTCTTCATGCTTTATACCACGGTGAAATACACCATTAGGCTGCAGTGACTGTCTCGCTTTCCAAAAAGGCGCCACGTACCGCTATATCCGTGAACCAGGGGAATCACCCAAGCGGCGCCCCCTGCCGGTGCCTTCGGAGTCGCGGCCCGCCCCACCCAGGCCCGCGGGACCCGCGGGGCACCGAGCGCAGCAGCAAGACAGACTGGGAGGAACCACGTCCCACGCAGGCGAACTGAGGCTCTCGGCCGCGGCGCGAACTGGGCCAGCGAGGGCGCTGGCCGTGGGGCGGGGCCCGGCAGGGGCGGGGCAGACTCGGCTGGGCCGGGCCGTAGCGGCGCGGGTAGCGTTTCCGTTGCTTCACGTAGTGAGAGCAGCTGCCCAGACCTTACTCCGCCGGCTTCCCTGCCCTGTCTTGCCCTCTGCTGCCCCTCCGCGCTCCGCCGCTGATCCCGGGAGGTTCCGGGCCTTTGGGTCCTACTGTCTCGGTGAGTGCCGGCCCAGCTCGGGGAGGGCCTTCCTACGGGAAGAGGGGAGGGTCGCTGTGCGCTGGGCTCCCGCGCAGGTTCGGCCGAGACCTCTGCCCGGACCTGAGGAGAGGGGGGTCTGCAGCGTGCGGGCACTCGCGGGGCGCTCCGAGCGCCTCGGTAGATCCCCAGACCTGAATTTTTTGGGGCGGGGCAGAGGCGGGCGAGTCTGGCTCTCTAAACCAGCGGTGTCTCTGCTCTCTTGCAGTTCTGCATCACCTTCTCCTCACCTGAGAAATCGCCATGGCACAGGTAAGGCTGTGCGCCCCGCAGCAGTACTCGGACTTACCGATAGCTTTGTAAGGAGCGTCAAAGAAGTTCTAGAATTTGTGTAAAAGTCCAAAAAGATTAGGAGTAAAATAAATCTGCCCTCGGAAGACCTCGTACACCTTTCAAAGAAGAAACCCTTTGCCGCTTGTGCCACCCCCAGCCGTTTCCTGTGTCCTTCCTTCCCGCGGTGCGTTCGGGCGGATGAAGCCAGATAGAGCGCAGCAGCTGGTGACGTGGCCAGAGTTTTCTGTGCTCCCTTTTCTTTTCCTTTCTTCCTTTATTTCTTTTATTATTTTATTATTTGCGTGAGTTAATTTCAGCAATTAACGATTCGTGGATCGGGCAACCATTCAAACCACACAGGGACAGGAACTCCCCACTGCTCCCTTTTCTTGAGTGAGAGTGTAAAAGTGGGCCCTCCCCAAATCAAAGAAGCTAAAATTAGAACCAGAGCAGGAACAGTTCATCATGGTCATGTGAGGCTAACGCATTATTTTCTTTTCGGCTTCCTTTATTTTTAAGCCAAGTTTCTGTACTGATGGACATTGTTTTTTTCCAGAAGAGTTTCAGCCCAAATTCACTGAGAGGAACTGTTACTTAGTCGACATTGATCCCCCCCCCATGCAAATTATTAAAACGAAGAGCTGCTTTATTTAAGAAATTAACTTGTGGAACGAGTTCTGAATTTGTCTTAGGACTGTTTTGGAAGTTGATTACCTAATATTGGCTCTTTTTGGGCAGTTTTTAAATATTTCTAAGAGATATAGGAAATAGAAAATTATTTTATTTATATAGCGGTCTTTAAAAATTGACCGTTACAACATCTTTTGCGAATAAAATACATCTGTGTTTAAAAACTCCACCCCAAAACTAGTTTCACAGATCTTGTCAGTTTAACTGGCTTATCAGAGTTTAGAAATTTTTTTAAAACAAGTGTTTTAACTCCTCAAGCAATGCCGGCTCTCATTTGTAGTTCACTTTTTATCAGATTGATTTATCAGAGCTGAATAAGGTTTCATAGGCCTTTCCAACAGAAAATGGACGGATTAAGATGAGTTGGTAACTTTATTAAATTTATACAGTACTTCCATTCTTACTTCCCCTTTTGCACTTAAGAAATCTTACAATGAAACAATTCTCATATTACTTAAAGCAGAAACTTTGGTTTAGGTTCTTCCCGATACAAAAGATACTTTTATGTGGAATTAGCTTTCCTTACCTAAAAATTTTTCCTGTCTTGATACTCTGGTGTGGTGATGTACATGGTGATTTAGCAAACATCTAAGAATAATTTCATTTATCCTTTCTTATTTGGCTGTTTCTTGAATTTCTTTAGTAAGCATACCCTGTGATGGCTGAAGTTTTTCAATCAGTTTCTTTTAATTATGCAGACTATCTACCAAAGCTAATATTTGAGAAGATATGATTATTTTAAATGAATGTAATTTCCAATTTTGGACATTCATTTTAATAATTTCAAAGAATGTTAATAGTGTAAAGGCCCTTGTAGACACAAAACCTGGGAGAATGGTGGCATGAAGTATAGTTATGTACATGACCTTTATCACAATATAACCCTAGGACTGTTTTCTATCAAAACCACAGTTTTTAGTCATCATAAAAATTACAAGTTATGTTAGAAAAGATAGAGTGTTGAATTTTGCTCAAGATTTGTTATTAGTTATCCTCGGAAACCATGGCAATAAAACATTTTGTTAAAAATTTCCATATTAAGATGGAGTTTTCTTTATACTTATATTTGGTGATGGGCAAAATGCTCACATTATGGAATTCCACTTTTACTGCCTAAAATTTGCTTCTAATCTGATTGTAATTGTGGGAAAGCTGGTGTAGCTTCAATGTTATGGTTTCAGACAGTTTCTATGGCAGTACATTTTATTGACATGTGGGAACAGGAACCAGAGACCTCCCCTCCCTGGCTTTCTGGAGCATAATGGATCAGATTGCCTGAGTCTCAGAGGTGCATCTTTCAGCAACATAAAATGCATTGTTTAAATATTAATGTCTCATCATTGAAAAATTAAAGTCTTCTTGCTTATAAACTGTATCTACCACACCAATGATTTCTTGTGTTTACTTATATGGGATAACACTGCCTATAACAGTGAGCAAAAATCTGGAAACTAATTACTGTATATGCAGATCATGGGCATAACATTCTTGTCAAGAATTTAACCAGAAGGTATTAGTTGATTGGTTTTTGATAGATACTTTGGAATTTCTTTTATAAACAAGTATTATTAGGGATGCTATACTCTCATGCATGTTTGTGTTAATATTTATTTGCATTTGAAATGCATATTTATACTGATGTAATTTTCTCCATTTAAAGTTTACTGAGGTCATGTCAGGGTAGTGGGACAGAGCTGTGGTAAAAGAGGGTCCCGGGAGCTACACAAAAGGTGATTTATGTTACCATGTTGGACAAATACAGTCAGAGCAGGAGGGAGGCATTTGTGTGGTAACCATATGATCTCTGCCTTTCTCTTTCTGTCCTAATTCTAGTCCATTGAAATATGTGGGATTCTACTAGTTGTCTGCTGTGAAGGAGAGAGGTAATAATAAAATGTGAGGTTTCCCATTCTTTCTCACATAGAGCATATTGGTTAACTGCATTTTTTCTTTAATACATACAAGGAAAATATAAATTACAAATGTATCTGAGTTAAATCATGTATGCACACAACTCCTGGACAATATTTACTTTTGTATACATTTTAAATCATTCATTCAGACGTTCATCTAATTATTGCATAGATTTTGCTAAAGGAGTAGTAAATTATTACGATTACTGGAACAGTAACATTTTCTACTATGTTAAGTTTGATATGAACTAGTTCAAGTTATTTATTAAGAATGGGCAAAGAGCTGTTAACAATTGCCTGCGTTATATATATAAGGGAAAATTATATATTATATATATATATAAATATATATAATATATATTTTTTGTTTTGTTTTGTTTTTTGAGGTATCAGGGCCAGGGATTGAAGCCGGGACCTCGTATATGGGAAGCCGGCGCTGAATCACTGAGCCACATTGGCTCCCCTGAGTTGCTTTTCTTGTTTATTTGCTTGTGGTTTGTTTTTTTGTTCTTAGGAGACACGGGGGACCAAACTTGGGACCTGCCATGTGGGAAGCAGGCACTCAACTTCTTGAGCCACATCTACTCCCCAGGAAAATATTTTTGAATCCTTTCAAAAATTTCTTTCTATACTCAATTTTTGATTATACACATGTCAATTTTTCACTTGGCCTCAGTGTCATTGACTCAATCTGAGTTACCAAATTTTGGGTTGGATTTCTTAAATTGGATTCTGAGCTTTTTCTCTTTTATTTCTTAACTTGTTCATGCAAGATTTTCATTCCACTATTTAACTGGAGCCAAATTATTTCGTAGACACCAAAATTTATTTGAGTACTTAAAAGTGGTCCTATATTCTTTAGTTTGAAAAAAATCAAGAGTTGGGTGTATTTCATAGACAAATGATCCATTTAATAAATTTTAATCCATTTTAAATTAAGGCTTTTTTGTCTCTCATTTTCATTAAGATGATGAAACTTAAAAATTCAGATTTTGGGGCAGCCTGACCTTAATTTTATTTACAGTTTTGTTTTAAAGGTGTAATATGTTCAGGGCAACAAGAATATCATGAAGTCAAAATTAAATAACATAATTTTTCACTAGAAACTTCATAAACATCAGAGTTACCTCCGTGATATATATTTAAACTGTACAAGGTTTGATTAGAAATTATTTTGATTAGTTTGAAATTATTGTGTCATGATAATTTATAAAGGACTTATGCAGAGCAAGCAGGCTCAATGTGAATAAGTAAAATTTAGATGACAGTAATTCCAGAGGATTTTAATTGCATTTTTTCATGCCACTCACTTTTTAATTTAATTTAATTTTTATTTAAAAAATTTCTTTGAATTTATTTTTTTAAGAAACTTTAGATTACATAAATGTTACATAAAAAATATTGGGGATTCCTATATGCCCCACTCCTTCCCCCTCCCACACTTTCCCACATTAACAAAATCCTTCATTAGTGGATTCATTTGTTGCGATTGATGAACACATATTGAAGCATTGCCACTAACTGTGGATTATAGTTTACATTATATTTTATACTCTGTCCTGTGCAATTTTGTAAGTTATGACAAAATATATAATGGCCTGTATCTGTCATTGCAACGTCATGCAGGACAATTCCAATGTCCTGAAAATGCCCCCTTATTATACCTATTTTTCCTTCTCCCTCTCAGAACCTCCAGTGGCCCCTGCTTCCACATCAATGATAAAGGTTCTTCCGTTGCTAGAATAACAATAAGTCTATAGTAGAATAATAATAAGTCTACTTTAGTCCATTGTTCATTCCCCAATCTTGAGGATTTTGGGACGGTGATGCCCATTCTGCCTCTAACAGAGAGAGGGCTTAGATCCCATGGGGCAGATGGATGGAACTATCTTGCTTGTAGTTGCAGACTCTCTCTGCTCCTTGGGATGGGCGTTTTGTCTTGGTCTGTCCATGTGCCAGTGGGGCCCTGATTCTCAGCAGAGTTGTAGTACCTCCTCTCCAGTTCATTGGACTCACCCAGGACAACTAACAAGGTGATGATGATGGACAATTCCACTTACTTTTAATGTCACATCTCTGTGGCATATGATTTACTCTTTGGATCTTAGATCAGGGTTACCTTCCTACTTATAGCCTGTGCTACTTGGAGTTAGCCATTCTCAGTTCTTGAATGCTTTAACTCTTGTCTTCATTTTTTTTTTTTTTGATTTTTTAAAAAAAAATATATTTTATTACAAAAGTTGTAAACTACAAAACAGTCATGCACTTGTGTAGAATTCCCATACAACAACCCTTCACCAACACACCACACCATTGTGGAACATTTGTTACACATGATGAGATAATATCACCTGTCTTACCACTAACTACAGTCCATAGTATACATTTGGCATATTTTTCCATACCCCCCTATTATTAACACAGTGTATCTTTGGCATTGATGCAAGAATATTACAGTATTACTGTTAACTGTAGTCCATAGGTTAATTGTATTTTTAGTACTCAGTTTTAATAACCAAAATGTAACTTCTTATTATTAATGGTGCTTGGTTAAGCAGGACAAAGAATCTGGGTACTGTGGAAGAGACTTACAATGGATTAGAAATAGATGCTCTTTCTAGGTCCCAGATGGCAGATTACTTATAAAAATGTACCATAAAACAGTTGTATTTTATTTTAATTAATTAATTTTTTAGAATGGGTAAAGCACATAACCTTTTTTTTTTTTTAAGTAAAAAGGCTATTTGCTGTTTTTAAGTTTATTTCTGAGTTGCATCTTTTCATGCAATTTCCATGTTTTCAGAATTTCCTGTATTCCCCCCATTCATTCTTGGCTGCCACAACCAGACAGACAGAAAGTACGAGGACCTTTTTTTCCTTGCATCTGTAGTGGAAACCTTAGCAGCAGACATTAACTGCTCTAGGTCTGTCAGATGCATTTTGTCTTCATTTTAAATTCTGGGAAAGAACTGAAGTCAAAACTGTGTGGCTGCTTTGCAAGTTACTGAGCATTTCACTGCCATTCAGCAACCCTCAATTCCCATATCTAGCTAGCATCCAGTACCCCTCAAAAAGACCTATGCAAGTGGTCAAGATAGTTAGTGGTGGGTAGTCTATGATTTTTTTTTTTTTTTTTAAATGACTTAGAAGTTTAAAATGAAAGAAATATAACACTTTTACATCATAGATCCATTTCTGAAATAAATTTTACTCATATAAATTATATACTATTCTAAAATTTTACAAACGTTATCAGCTGCTTTTTTTTTTTTTTTAAAGTTAGTGCTCCTAAGACCTTTGCTTTATGTTTTTTTTTTTTTTTAACTCAGCCTTTCAGTCTAGTAGATTACATAATATGTGAACATATAAGCAATTGGTTAATCAGAAGGAATGTGTATTCCAGTTGGCTTCAACTCCTTGGATGCTAGTTCCTAACTCATTTTTTTACTTTCCATTTGTGCATGCATTTGTAATGTGTGAAGCTTTCGAGTTCCAACTATGTGCCAGATATGGGAAATAAAAAGGGAGCGAGAACTAAGTTACCAATATAGCAGGTACATTGCCAAATCATTTTTATGCATTGTCCAATACTCAATATGTTTTTGGAAATAAGTGTTAATATTTCTGTTTCACAGAAGAGGAAATTGAGGTTACTTAGCTGGCATTAGTTGTATGGGGCAAAGCAGGGAAGGCATTATATGTAGAGGCAACAACATTAAATGTAAAAGCTCAGGGATGTAGAAGAGTCTGGCAGGACCAGGAACTTAAGGTAGTGCGGTATTGCTGGAGTGTAGCTACAGTCAGATAGGGAGAAGGAGCCCTGTTTTGAAAGGGAAGAGGAGTCCAGTAAAGCAGGCAGGAGCCTAAGCTGAAGAATATGAACCATTTTGTAGGTAAAGGAAGGCTATTAAAGAGTTGTAAGTTTGGGTGTGCCAAGGTCAGATTAGTATTTAACAAAGATTCCCCTGGTACCAATTTGATGGTTGCATTTCTGGGGCTACAGAGGTGGGGGGGAAGGGTAAGGGGTTTGAGGAAGGGAAGAGAAGGGAAGCTGGATGCAGGAAAGTCACTTAGGAATCTGTTGCAGTGATACCAGTGAGATCTCAAGGACCAAAATTAGGCAGTGGCTAGGACTTCAGATAGGAGGGGATTCTTTGGAGAAATGTCTATGCAAGTCTTTTGCCCATTTTTCTATTGGGTTGTTTATCTTTGTGTTGAGTTGTAGGATTTCTTTATAAAATATAGAAATAAATTTTTCTCAGGTGGTATCAAAGTATTTTTGCCCATTAAATAGGTTGACTTCACTTTTATTATAGAGTCCTTCAATGCACAAATGTATTTAATTTTGATGAGGTCCCATTTATCTAGTTTTTCTACTGTTTTTTGTGCTTTGAAGGTAAAGTCTAAGAAAGCATTGCTTAACACAAGGTCCTAGGAAGCTTCCCTACATTTTCTTCTAGGAGTTTTATTGTTCTGGTTCTTATATTTAGGTCTTTGATCCATTTTGAATTGATTTTTTTTATATGGTATGAGGCAGGCATCTTCCTTCATTCTTTTGCATGTGGACATCCAGTTTTCTGAGCACCATTGTTGAAGAGACTATTCTTTCCCAATTGAGTGGACTTGGCACCTTTGCCAAAAATCAGTTGGCCATAAATGTGAGGGTTTATTTCTGAACTCTCAGTTCTATTCCTTTGCTTTATATAATCTGTCCTTGTGCCAGTACCATACTGTTTTAATTACTGAGGCTTTGTAATAAGTTTTAAGATCGTGAAGTGTGAGTCCTCCAATTTCGTTATTCTTTTTCAAGATGGCTTTGGCTATTCAGGGTCCCTTAGCCTTCTGTATAAATTTGATCATTGGCTTTTCCATTTCTGCAAAGAAAGTTGTTGGAATTTTGATTGGGATTGCCTTGAATCTGTAAATCTCTTTGGGTGGAATTGACATCTTAACAATATTTAGTCTTCTAATTCATGAACATGTAAAGTCTTTCCATTTATTTAGGTCTTCTTTGATTTCTTTTAGCAATGTCATAGTTTTCTGTGTGCAAATCTTTCATATCCTTGGTTAGATTTATTTCTAGATATTTGATACTTTTAGTTGCTATTGTAAATGGAATTTTTCTTGATTTCTTCTTCAGATTGTTCATTACTAATGTACTGAAACACTACTGATTTTTGCATACTGGTCTTGTACTCTGTCACTTTGCTGAATTCCTTTACTAATTCTAGTAGCTTTGTTGTGACTTTTTCAGAATTTTCTATATATAGAATCCTATCATCTTCAAACAGGGAATGTTTTACTTCTTCCTTTCCAGTAGGGATTCCTTTTATTTCTTTTTTTTTTTTTTTTTTTTTTACTTAACTGCTCAGGTTAGAATTTCTAGTACAATGTTGAGTAAGAGTGGTGACAATGGGTATCTTTGTCTTGTTTGTGATCTGAGAGGGAAAGCAGTCTTTCACCATTGAGTATGATGTTAGCTGTAGGTTTTCATATATGCTCTTTATCATGTTGAGGAAGTTTCCTTCTATTCCTAGTGTTAAAAGGAGTGCTGGATTTTATCATATGCCTTTTCTGCATCAATTGAGATAATTGTGTTTTTTTTCCCTTTTATTCTATTAATGTGGTGTATTATATTAATTGATTTTCTTATGTTAAACCAGATAAATCCCACTTGATAATGGTGTGTAATTCTTTTAATGTGCTGTTGGATTTGGTTTGCTAGTATTTTGTTGAGGATGTTTGCATCTGTGTTCATAAGGGATGTTGGTCTGTAGTTTTCTTTTCTGGCTTTGGTATGAGGGTGATGTTGGCCTCATAGAATGAGTTAGGGAGTATTCCCTCCTTTTCAAATTTTTAATTTTTTTTTTTTTTTTTTTTTTTTTTGGAGGAGTTTGAGCAGAATTGGTGATAATTCTTCTTGGAATGTTTGGTAAAATTCCCCTGTGAAGCCGTCTGGTTTCGAGCTTTTCATTGCTGGGAGGCTTTTGATTACTGATTCAATCTCTTTACTAGTTCCTAGTTTGTTGAGATCTATTTCTTCTTGAGGCAGTGTAGTAGTTTGTGTGTTTCTAGGAATTTATCCCTTTCATCTAAGTTATTTAATTTGTTGGTGTATAGTTGTTCACAGTATCCTCTTATAGTCCTTTCTATTTCTGTGGGGTTGGTAATAATGTCTCCCTTTTCAGTTATGATTTTTTGTTATTTGTGTCCTCTCTTTTTTTTGTCAGTTTAGCTAACGCTTTGTTGAATTTATTGGTCTTTTCAAAGAACCAGCTTTTGGTTTTGTTGATTATCTCTATTGTTTTTTGTGCTCTAGCTCATTTATCTCTAATGTTTGTTATTTTCTTCCATCTGCTCACTTTGGGTTTAGTTTATTCTTTTTCTAGATCTTCTAGTTTTGAAGTAAGGTCTCTGATTTGAGAGCTTTCTTCTTTTTTAATGTAAGCATTTAGAGCTATAGAATTCCTTCTAAGCACTTCCTTTGCTGCATCCAATAACTTTTGGTATGTTTTCATTTTCATTTGCCTCAAGATATTTCCAAATATTCCTTCTGATCTCTGCTTTGACCCAACTTCATCCAATAGATTGCCACTGACATACATGCATCCCAGTGTACACACAGGGGCCCCTCTGCTCTCTCTGGAACAGGGCCAGGAGCCCACAATGGGAGCCAATGTTGGCTCCACCCTGTGTTGTGGAAAGGGTAGAGGAGTGGCCAGCAAGGGCACCAGGTGCTTTTTTTATGGCTTTTGAAGCTGTGTTTTCTTAATTCAGCACTTTCCCGGTTAATGCAGCCCTTTAACTGCTTTCTGTAATTTTGAGGAAGATTATTGTATTTAAGATTCCTCTTTTCTGCTTTTATTTGAGGGAGGTTGGGAATAATGGCTGCCCTCAGAGCCAGCCCCTAACAATCTGAAGTGGCTGATCATAGGTAGGGATCTGCCATCAGACCACACTTCCCCAGATTTTGGAATACTAATTCCTTATATCCTACCCTGGCACCAGGAAGCTTGAACTAGGAGCTGGAGTTCCAGTCCCCACTGCTTCTGGCCACAAGGCTTGGAGAAGAGGGCATGGTCGCCACTGCAGGGAGGGTGAAACTCATTGATCTTTATCACGGTTTACCAGCATCTTCCTTCCGCTCCTCCTTGGATGCTGGACAGTGTTCCCCTAGTCTCTGGAAGTTCACAGTGGTTAATTCAGATAGTTCCTGACAGTTCAATAGTTGTTCTTGTGGAGTGACTGATTCCTGGAGCTTCCTACTCCACCATCAACCCACAATCCTCTCACAATTCTTTTTTAGTACAGTGATTCTTGAAAAAAAATTTTTTTTTTTTTACTCATCAGTGGAACCTGGTTGTCACAGGAAATCTTATGTAGGGTTCTAACATGTATATTAGGTAAGACTTGAGCTGCTCTGATTGGAGGTGGGAGGCAGAACTATGCCCTTTTGACCTCCCCTCCTTCTGACCTTTCTGGGTTGCCCATGAGACCTTTCCACTAAAAACTGACCTCTGAAGAACCAGGCTTCACAATTACTTTTATAAGTCCTTAGCAATTGCTCAGCTATAGGGGTTTGCTTCATGATTTCCAGCTCCATATTAGTATTATGTAGAATGTTGGGTGGGTGTTTGATTAAGTATTGATTACATAGAACTGGAAGACAAATTTAAAAAGCGCTTAGTCCTGTCCTCATCTGTGCCTTCAGGAAGGCTTTATTTAAAATAAAGGTGAAGGTTCTAGACAAGTGAATGTTTTCTGATCTTCTTCTTGAAGTTGATATCTGTGTATTAGTTTCCCTCATCTTTAATTCTGTGCTTAGAAATGTAACCCTTTGCTTGGTTTTTGGTTTAATTTTATAAATTTCATTTTGGCATAAAATTTGAGAATAAAAGACCTTTTCATTTAGAATTAAAAAATCCAGCAAAATTATAGAGCTAGAGGAATGGGTATTTTTGAAAATGAGAGTTAAAAGAGTGAATTATATGTTTTAACCAAGTATTGCCTAAGAATATATGATAATTATCATGGTAAGGCATTGGTATCAGGGGGGTAACAGGAATAGAAGATGAACCAAGGATGGGTGAAGGGAACAGTGTCTAGTTATGGATAAAATTAACCTGGGTAAAGTATACTTTTAACTTAGATCCCCAAGGAAGCATGTTTTACTTAAGGCTAGTGGGGAGTTCCTTACAGGCAACAGGGGAAGCCCTCTGGTATGAGTTATTTAAAGTCAGATTTGCCTCAGGGTGACAGTTTAGTGTGGGCAGCGATGGGGTTTGGACAGAATGAGCAAACGAGTGTTCTGCCCTGTGACTCATGTCTCTGATTCACCCCTGGCCTCTTCCTACTACTACTTGGCTTTGCTAGCCTCGATGGATGACTCTTATCATATGGAATGTAGCAAAAGTGTTTCCCAATTTCTAGAAAGCTCTTTAAAAAATATGGCCAGCAGCTATTTCTTCTTCATAGTTAGTAGCTAGATTCTGAGGGCACTTCTCTTCCTTCCATCTCTTACCTCATTTCTTCCAGTCCCAGGGGTCAGATGTTGCTTCTCTTTAAGGCCAGTCCTTCCTTTCTCCCTCCTAACTTGCCTTCTCCCCTGTTTTCAGTGTCTCTCTCTCTATAGCAACTTCTACATAACCTATAAACTAAATCAAGTTTTGTTTTTTTTCCCTAAAGGGTCCTTCTCTAATCCTTTCTTCCTGTCTGCTCTTTGTCTTTGTCCTTTACTCTCAGCCTGGTTCTTTATTAGTTTTCTTCATTAGCATGTTTCTTCTTCTGTAAAATGAAGTTTCCCCTCTTACTTGACTTCTCTGTGGTATTGGACACTGCCTCTTCCTTTCCTCTTGGAACATTTTTCTTCTTAGGCTGTCATGTCATCATTCTCTTCAGATTTGCTCCTTGGTTTTGTGGGAGTGATTATAGCCCAAGATCCACAGTCCCATGACTTGTGTTCAAGTCCCAGCTCTGCTATTTGTTTGCTAGCTGGTCACTTGAGTGAGTTGCCAAACCTTTCTAGGCCAGTGTGTTTCTTATTCGTAAAATGGGATTTCTCTGAGACCATCCATGTGTAGCTCAGAGCACAGTGCGTGGCTCATCGCTGTACTTAGCAGGTGTAGCTGCCACTCCAAATGGTAGGTGGCCTTTCCTTCTCAGTCTCCACTGGCTCTTCTTTCTTCCCTGTTAATAGTCTTGTGTGGTAGCTTCCTCTCATGAAGCATCAGTTACCACCTATGTTTGTCAATAACTCACCAGTCTGCTTCTCTTCCAGTATGCCTGGGGGAGGGAGGGACAATGCAAAATCAGCCATCCCATTTACCATCCGAGAAATGAATCAACCTAAATGATTCCCTTCTCCCCTCCACCCCTGTCCTGTCTTTTCCTTTCCATTTCCACTGCTCCTGACTTAGACCAGGTTTTCCTTACTTTTTTCCTGTGTTGGTAGTTTTTAAATATTCTTCCTGTCTCTACTCTTGCTCAACCTGCTCCATTGTCTCCGCTACTGCTGTAGTAACATTACTGTGTAAAGTTTACATTCTTCTCCGCTTAAACTCCCGGGGTTTCCTGTTGCCTACAGAATGAAGACCACACTCCTTAGCTTGGCTTTCCAGTTCTCTTCTCCCCTCACTATCATCTTCCCTTGATTGTTTTCCTTTTCAGCCTTATCTCTTGTTCCAGTCTGTTGAACTACTTAGTGCTTTGTCCAAAATGCCAGATGGTTTCATTCTTCCATGTCTTAATGTGGGCTGAAATACTCTACTTCACTTCTCTGTTTTCCTGAATATGTCTGGCAAATTCACAGTCAACTTTTAAGACTTCCAGAAATTTGTCTGATTCTTCTCTTTTCACCTTCCCCCAACCTAGTCAGTGACCACTCCCTTCTTTAGGTGCCCACGTCACCCCTATCAAATCTCTGTGTGTATGTACTTAACTGCACTTGATTGTCTCCCTTTTTTCTTCTATTCCACAAGGATCATTACGCTTTTTTTTAGTAATTAATATAATAGTTGGTACATGGATGGCAACTTAAAATGGTTGTTGAGTGAGTGAATAAACAGGTGAACTTCCATATGTGTTATGAAAAAAGGACAGATTAGTTCTACATTTCCACTTTTAGAGAATGTGTGGTATTTATTCCTTTTTATGGTGGTATTGATGGTGTTAATTGATTTGAAGTGGTCCTACTAAATAACCAACAATTGTTCAACCTGTTTAACTAATGGAAGGAAATTTATTAGTCTTCTTGCCTCTGTGTTCTTTAGATGGACTGGAAATAGAAACTGACCTGGCTTTGGGTGGAATTCCCACTTGGTAGAATGAAGAGCTCTGCCTTAGTTTCACAACCACTCCCATGAGACTAGTGGGAGAGAGGCCTTTTCCCCTCTCTTTTTCCTAGTTGTCTATAATCCTTTGTTTAGCTCAGGGACAGGGAATGAAAGCTGCTACCAGTCAACACTGTGGGGCTAGGAGAGCAAACTGAGAGACACCCCCTCTTCTCTTGGAATGATGCTATTTGGCCTCATGATCTTAACATTTGACTTTAAGGATCTTCATGAGCTCAGGGTTTCCTGTATGTTTTCCCATAACTGTCTCCACCCTCTAGCCCCATGGGTACCACTTTTTCAAGTGGCATAATTCAGTGTTACTGAAGAGAGAAGCTCCCTGAGCTGCCATGGAATCGTGTGGGTGCTTATTTCTTCTCTGATGCTGTGCCCATGGCTATCTTCCTCTGTTGTAATTTTTAAATTTGATTAGTTTATAATATTGTTGGCAGGTGCAGTAATTGAGGCTGAAGTGAAAAATAATTTTTCCCTTGGTGTTTATGTCTGTACATTCATAATAAAACACTATGATTATAAACTTGATATCCCTCCCACCCCTTTTAGCTCCTTGTTTCTCAGTTTCAGATGGTAGCTTAACAGAAGTTTTGAAGGGCTTTAAAATAATTTATTGATAAAAGTAAATGCTGGGAGAATATCATATTAACACTTTCTCTGAGCATATGTTTCTCTGAGCATATACTAACCATATAAAAGGTACATTGTAGGCATTACTTTGTGCAGTACATAATTTAGAAGCACAGGCATTTTCATAAGGATAAAAAAATAGTGTTCAGTATTAAAACTTTCTGATTCTGAAGATCTAAATATTGTATACTTTTATTGGAAATGTTAAAATATTTTGATGATTAAAAGTGCTATATATATTTATATATGATAATGCGTTATAGAACAGGAAGCTTTATAAGAAAGAATATCTTCCAAGCTACTTTTATAAAGTTCTGAATTGAAAGATTTGTATTCTTCTGGCACTTGAGCCTACCAAAATCTTTTCAGGCTTTGCTGGGTTATCTTAAAATCTTGAGGGAAGCGGCTGTGGCTCAATCAGTAGGGCTCCCGTTTACCATATGGGAGGCCCCGGGTTCGGTTCCCGGGGCCTCCTCGTGAAGGCAAGCCCGTCCGCATGGTGTGGTTAGCTGACCCAGCGAGTACAAGCAGCAAGGGGTGGATAAATGAATAAATAAATAAAATCTTAAAAAAAAAAAAAAAAAAAAAATCTTGAAGTAAGTCTGCAGAATCAGGACTTAGATTAAAAGTTATGTAATAAGAGCATTGCTTAGAATTGAGTGTCCAGGATAGGGCATCAAGGTTTAATGCAGGCTGAGCATGCTCTCAGAACAAAGTGGTCAGAGACATAATGGGAAGGAAGCCTCAAGGAACTGCCCTCTGTGAACCAGGAGGTATTGGTGGGGCTTGATCACAGGAGGTGCCCAAACCAAAGGTGCCTTTGGAGCCAGCCTTTCCACTAGTGGTAATGCAGGAGGGCCAGGATAGTTGCTGGGCAAAATTGGTCCTGCTAATGTGCAGTACAGAGGATCCACTTCCCCTTTCAAATGGCTTTAAACAGCTTATCAAATGGCAAATTTATTTAAAAGACTTAGAGCGATATATAGCAATTGGCTTACTGTTTGCTATTTGCTTTGTCATATGAGTCATGATATGAATAATATCAGTGTGTTTCCTTTCTTAGGTTGTGAAAGGCACTGTGACTGACTTCCCTGGATTTGACGAGCGGGCTGATGCAGAAGCTCTTCGGAAGGCCATGAAAGGCCTGGGTAAATGCAACCTCCTTTGTTCTCCGAAAATGTGAAATTTGTGTTTTCAAACAAAAAGTCATTGATTCAAGAGTAATAGAATATTTTGATCTTAAATTTATGGAGTATTGAGCATTGAGATAAAATAATAACTGTCCCTCGTAGTCTGTCTTTAGAAATGAACAGAAAGTTAAATTCAGCCTCTTTGCTTTTTAGCTTTCCAGCCTCACCTCTGTAGTAGCAAATGGAGTAGTTAAGCAGACATCCCTGAGAGTGAGCAGCTGTACAGTTCTTTGTTCTCTGTGCTCAGCTGTCCGATTTTTGTTCTGCTAGTCTCTTACATCTGACTTGGCTTCTCTCTTCCCAGCCTCCTTTCTAGCCATTGAGAAACCGCTTATCCCCAGGGTTTCCACATGTAACTGATCTCTCTGTCATCAGATTCCTTCTGCCCTCTTGTCTCAGGTGTAGGGATTCACTTTCAAACTCAGTTCTGATCTGGTTATTCTGCATTCTGGCCATCTTGTGAGATGTTCTGTTTTAGTAGGATTTGGTGCGGGCTTTCTGCAAGACTTTCCATAGTATTCCCAGCAACTTCATAAGGCTAATCGCATGTTACTTCTTCATGTGTTCTCTGATCCAACTACTGTGGATTATCTGCTATTCATGAAAGCCCTGTATATTCCTACAGCTGAGCTTTTCCTTTTATTCTAAAAGTTTATCCTTCTTCCTTATACCACTGCCTATCAAATCCTTCCATCCTTCCAGACTGTTATGGGTGTCACCTTCTCCACAAAGCCTTTCCCAAAACTTCCTTCTACCTCCCCATCAGCTAAAAGAACATCCTTTGAACCCCATTTAACACCTAGACCTCTCCTGAGGTAGTTGTCATATTCTGCTTGAGTTCACAGTTGTGTGTTTTATATTTTACATGCTAAATTTTCTTAAACTTGAAGCCAGGATCTATATCTTCTTCTTCTCTCAGTCCCCCATAATATCTACCACATTGTACCATGTGAATAGTAGTTATTTAAGCAACTACTTCTTGTATGAAAAACTATGTGCAGTCGGTTTTTAAAAAGTTGGGTATGGGAAGCGGATGTGGCTCAGGGGACTGAGCACCCACCTGTCTAATGGGAGGCCTGGGCTTGGATCCTGGTGCCTCCTGGAGAAGATGAGCAAGATGGCGAGCTGGCGCAGTGAGCTTATGCAACAAGATGACGCATGGAGATGATGCAACCAAGAGACACAGCAAGGAAACACATTGAGAGATGCAACAAAGCAGGGAGCTGAGGTGGCTTTGGTGATTAGGTGCCTCCCTCCCGCATGGGAGGTCCTGGGTTCAGTTCCTGGTGCCTCCTAGAAAGAGGAGACCAGCACACAACAAATGGGCACAGCAAATGCAAACAATGAGGGAGTGAGGAGAGATAACTAAATAAAATAAATCTTTTAAGAAAAAAAGAAATCAGGATTTCATTGAAAAAAAGAAAAAGTAAGGTATATTTGTCCACCTACTTCACAATACATTTAGTAGAAAATAGTGGGAATATAACATTTGATACATTGTAAATTTAAATATATATAGTGTAAATGTACTTATTTTATTAATGTTTCATATTCTCATATAGAGAAATAAGGACATAAAATGACTGAGGAGCAGGTTACAGAGGTTATTGGGAGAGTGGGGCATGTCGGGAATGAGATGTAATTGTCTGAACATAAATTGCAGGCACCGATGAGGAGACCATCCTGACTCTGTTGACATCCCGAAGCAATGCTCAGCGCCAGGAAATCATTGCGGCTTTTAAAACCCTATTTGGCAGGGTAAGGTAATCCCTAGGTAGATTGTGAGAGCAGCTGTAAATTTTAAGACTAATTTGAAATAAGTGGCTTGGCTGTAGCTTTAATGTCAAATAAAAATGTTTGGCTTTAATCTCAAAAGTCCATTCAGGGCTTCAAAGTTTCATTTAGCTTTTGTGCCTTCCTCCTTTTCCTACTTGGAGATAGCAAAGGGGTATTATTCATATGTAAGAAGAATCTCCTTAAAATTTATGCCTGGTTAACAGATTTGTATTTTCTATGAAATAGGATCTTCTGGATGACCTGAAATCAGAACTGACTGGAAAATTTGAAAAATTAATTGTGGCTCTGATGAAACCCTCTCATCTTTATGATGCCTATGAACTGAAGCATGCCCTTAAGGTAAAAGGATGAGTGAAAGGAAAATTTCTGTTTTGAGAAATTTTATTTTGTTTTAGTAATTGCTTCACCTTATTTTTTATATTTTAAAATATTTATTTGAATTATTTTAATGAAGGTTGGTAAGAAGACAAAAATGTGTTGGAGGCAATAAGGAGAATAGCGAGAAAAAATTACAAATGTGTCATTTAACTATTTTATATAATTAATAGTGCTGGCTATTTAATATTTTAATATTTTTATAGCTTTTTATATTTATTGTGCTGGTTTTCTAATATGAGAAGTGTTTTAAAAATGTTACAAATTGGGTAATTTTCTTTCTTTCTTTTTTTTAAACAAATAAATTTTATTGATACATATTAATAAAGATACAATTCATCCAAAGTGTACAATCAATGGTATTTGGTATAATCACATAGTTGTGCATTCATCACTTCAGTCATTATTAGAGTATTTTCATTATTTCAATAATAGTAATAAACAACAAAAAAACAGAAACAAACAAGAAAATTCTTCACCTTAATCTCTGTATGCTTCCCCTGCTGTACATAGTTGCTGTTTCTGGCTATTCTTGCACATTTATTTATTTATTTATTAAGCAGGTTTAATTTTCTTAAATAGAAACTTGCCTGATGAGAGAGCAATAATACTGTTTACCATTTTAGGTTAAAAAGTAAAACTTCAGTTGAGGGGGCCAAAATGGCGTTAGTGTAGGAGGGCACACACTGCAAGGTCCCAGAGCAAGGCAGATTGTGGACGGGGTCCTGCCCAGGGGTCTGTGCTGTGCACGCATGGAATGAGAAGCTTGGGACATCTATCTGCGCGGATCATTGGCGTGGACGGAATGGGAACATAGAAAGAAGCAAGGAAATAAAATAAGAAAAAGTGCCAAAGAGAAAACTTAACTCACACACAGAACCACCAGCTAAATAAAACTCTTGAGCATAGAGAAAAGCTAATCAACTGAACAAACCCATCAAGATAATATGATGACCAGAGGACAACAAAAAAATGCAAATGACTCTGAGAAACAGGAAAACATGGACCAGTTCAATGAACAAAATAAAAACCAGGAAGTGATGAAGAACATCGAACAACTAATCAAAGCTATCCAAACAAATATCATGGACCAACTTAAAGAAGTGAAGGAAGAGATTAAGGATATAAAGAAGACACTGGGAGAACATACTGAAGAAATTGCAAACATGCCTAAAAAGGTAATGGATATGATGGTGAACAATGGCACAATCCAAGAAATCAAAAAGATGCTGGATTCACATAACAGCAGATTTGAAAAGGCAGAGGAAAGAATTAGTGATATGGAAGACGATTCATCTGAAATCAAGAGATAGTAGAACAGATAGACAAAAGGATAGAAAAAATCCAGCATGGACTCAGGGAATTAACCAATAACACAAAACGCACAAACATATGCATTGTGGGCATCCCAGAAGAAGAAGAGAAGGGAAAGGGAACAGAAGGAGTGTTGAAGGAAATAATGGCTGAAAACTTCCCAACCCTATTGAGAGAGATGGATGTGCAGATCCAGGAAACACAGCACACCCCAAATAGTATAAATCCCAACAGGCCAACTCTAAGACATATACTTGTCAAAATGTCCAATGCTCAAGACAAAGAGAAAATACTCAAGGCAGCAAGAGAAAAGAGAACCATCACATACAAGGAAAGCACAATAAGATTAAGTGCTGATTTCTCAGCTGAAACCATGGAGGCAAGAAGACAGTGATATGACATAGTCAAAATACTATAAGAAAAAAACTTCCAGCCACGAATTCTCTATCCAGCAAAACTGGCATTCAAAAATGATGGAGAGTTCAAAATATTCACAGATAAACAGAAATTAAGAGAATATGTCAATAAGAAACCAGCACTTCAAGAAATACTAAAGGAATCTCTACAAGTTGAAAGGAAAAAACAAGGGAGAGAGAGTTGGAGGAGAGTTTAAAAACAACTGAAAAGACAAAAAGAGAAACAAAACAACATATACCATACATTAACCCAAAGAAAAAATGGCTGAAGTAAGAAATTCATTACGAGTAATAACACTGAATGTTAATGGATTAAATCCACCAATCAAAAGACACAGATTGGCAGAATGGATAAGAAAATATGATCCATCTATATGCTGTCTACAAGAAACCCACCTTCGACTCAGGGATTCAAGGAGGCTGAAAGTGAACGGCTGGAAAACCATTTTACAAGCTAACAATAGCCAAAAAAGGGCAGGAGTAGCTATTCTATGCAAAATATTTGTACAAGACAAAGATGGACACTACATATTAATAAAAGGAGTAATCTCTCAAGAAGAGAGAACAATCATCAACATTTACGCACCTAATCGGGGTGCCTCAAAATACGTGTGGCAAACTCTGGAAAAACTAAGAGGAAAAATAAATACCTCTACAATTATAGCAGGGGACTTCAACACACCATTATCATCATTAGACAGAACATCTAGACAGAGAATCAAAAAAGAAACTAACAATACATTAGAAGACCTGGACTTAATAGACATATACAGAACACTACACCCAAATACAGCAGGATTTACATTCTTCTCGACTGCACATGAAACATACTCAAAAGTAGACCACATGCTAGGCCACAGAACAACTCTCAGTGAATTCAGAAAGATTGAGATTATACAAAGTAATTTCTCTGACCACAACGGAATGAAATTGGAAATCACTAAGGGCCAGAGAAACAGGTTAGGCACAAGGATATGGAAGTTAAACAACACACTCTTAGAGAAACAGTGGGTCAAAGAGGAAATCTCAAAAGAAATCAGTAACTACCTTGAAACTAATGAAAACGACAATACAACATATCAAAACCTATGGGATGCAGCAAAAGCAGTCCTGAGAGGGATTTTCAGAGCCATAAATTCATATATTAAAAAAGAAGAAAGAGCTAAAATTGAAGACCTAACTGCACACTTGAGGAATTGGAAAAACAACAACAAACTAAACCTAAAGGAAGTAGAAAGAAGGAAATGACAAAGACTAGAGCAGAACTAAATGAAATAGAGAATAAGAAAGCACTGGAAACAATAAACAAAACCAAAAGCTGGTTGTTCGAGAATATCAATAAAATTGACAAACCCTTAGCCAGACTAACAAAAAAAAAAAAAAAAAAGAGAGAGAACAGATGCAAATACATAAAATAAGGAACGAGCAAGGGGATATCACTACTGACTCCACAGAAATAAAGAGTATCATAAGAGGATACTTTGAAAAATTATATGCCAACAAGAATGATAATTTAGAGGAAATGGACAAGTTTCTATAAACCCACAAACAGCCTACATTGATGAAAGAAGAAATAGATGAACTCAACAGTCCAAATACAAGTAAAGAGATAGACTCAGTCATCAAAAACCTCCCAACTAAGAAGAGCCCAGGACCAGATGGCTTCACAGCTGAATTCTACCAAACATTCCGGAAAGAGCTAGTACCAATTCTACTTAAGCTCTTCCAAAAAAATAGAAGTAGAGGGAATATTGCCTAACTCATTCTATGATGCCAATATTACCCTAATACCAGAACCAAATAAAGATACCACAAGAAAGGAAAATTACAGACCAATTTCTCTAATGAACTTAGATGCTAAAATCCTCAACAAAATACTTGCTAAATGCATTCAACAACATATCAAAAGGATTATACACCATGACCAAGTGGGTTTCATCCCGTGTATGCAAGGATGGTTCAATATAAGAAAATCAATCCATGTAATACACCACATAAACAGATTGAAAGAAAAAAATCACATGATCATCTCTAAAGATGCAGAAAAAGCATTCGACAAAATACAGCACTCTTTCCTCATAAAAACACTACAAAAGATAGGAATAGACGGAAACTTTCTGAATATGATAAAGGGTATATATGAAAAACCGAAAGCTAACATCATTTTCAATGGTGAAATCCTAAAAGCCTTCCCTCTGAGATCGGGAACTAGACAAGGATGCCCACTATCACCACTCCTATTTAACATTGTCTTAGAAGTACTTGCGTGAGCACTGAGACAAGAAAAGGACATAAAAGGCATCCAGATTGGAAAAGAAGTAAAAATTTCATTATTTGCAGATGACATGATTCTATACATAGAAAGCCCTGAGAAATCTACAACAAGGCTTCTAGAACTTGTAAAGGAGTTCAGTAATGTTGCAGTCTATAAGATCATTGCTCAAAAATCAGTAGCATTTCTATACACCAATAACAAGCAAACTGAGGAGGAAATCAGGGAAAAAATACCATTTACAATAGTAACTAAAAGAATCAGATACCTAGGAATAAATTTAACTAAAGAATTAAAGGACTTATATACAGAAAACTACACAACACTGTTAAAGGAAATCAAAGAAGACTTAAATAAATGGAAAAATATTCCCTGTTCATGGATAGAAAGACTAAACATCATCAAGATGTCTATCCTACCCAAACTAATCTACAGATTTAATGCAATCCCAATAAAAGTCAACACTGTATTTTTTAAGGAACTGGAAAAACTAACCACAAAATATATTTGGAGAGGCAAGAGGCCCCAAGTTGCCAAAGACATATTGAAAAAGAAAAATGAAGTTGGAGGTATCACACTACCTGACTTTAAAACATACTACAAAGCTTCAGTGATCAAAACTGCGTGGTACTGGCACAAGTATAGACCTACTGACCAATGGAACTGAATTGAGAGTTCTGATATATATCCTCGCATATACAGCTATCTGATATTTGACAAGGCCACGAAGCCCACTCAGTTGGGAGAGAATGGCCTCTTTAACAAGTGGTGCTTGGAGAACTGGATATCTATATCCAAAAGAATGAGAGAAGAATACCATCTCACACCTTATACAAAAATCAACTCAAGATGGATCAAAGATCTAAATATAAGAGCCAAAACCATAAAGACCTTGGAAGATAATGTAGGGAAGCATCTACAGGACCTTGTAATAGGAAATGGTTTCATGAACTTCACAGCCAAAGCACGAACAGCAAGAGAAAAAATAGATAAATGGGATCTCATCAAAATTAAAAACTTCTGCACCTCAAAGGATGTTATTAAGAAAAGAAAAAGGCAGCCTACCCAATGGGAGAAAATATTTGGCAACCATATATCTGATAGGAGCCTAATATCCTGCATATATAAAGAAATCCTACACTTTGAAAATAAAAAGACAAACAGCCCATTTAAAAAATGGGCAAGTGACCTGAAAAGACACTTCTCCAAGGAAGAAATTCAAATGGCTAAAATGCATATGAAAAAAATGCTCAACATTGCTTGCTATCAGGGAAATGCAAATCAAAACTACAATGAGATACCATCTTACACCCATCAGAATGGCAGCTATTAAAAAAACAGGAGACACTAAATGTTGGAGAGAATGTGGAGGAATAGGAGCCCTCATCCACTGCTGGTGGGACTGTGGTATGGTCCAGCCACTGTGGAGGACAGTTTGGCGGTTCCTCAGACAACTAACAATAGATCTTCCATATGATCCAGCAATTCCACTGCTGGGTATATACCCAGAAGAACTGAAAGCAAAGACACAAACAGATATATGCACACCAATGTTCATAGCGGCATTGTTCACCATTGCCAAAAGTTGGAATGAGCCCCAGTGCCCATCAACAGACGAATGGATAAGCAAAATGTGGTACATACATACAGTGGAATATTACTCAGCTGTAAGAAGGAATAAAGTGCTAACACATGGAATAACGTGGATGAATCTTGAAGACCTTCTGTTGAGTAATGCAAGCCAGGCACTGAAGGATGAATAGTATATGACCTCACTGATTTGAACTGAGGAAAGTGAGTAGTCTCTGAGAACCATAGTCTGAAAGATAGGTTAACAAGGGAGAGAAAGAGAAGAGCAGGCTCTGAGCCATCACCCATATGGACATAATCTATGGTAAAGGGGTAGAGTATAGTTGCATATTGAAGGATAGGACAGATGGGTAGTGATATTACTGGGTTTGGTGGTACAGCATTGACAGGTGGGTAGATTAGGAAGGGCAGGTTCAAATACCCAGGGCATGTAACTATGAATCTTGACATTCCATGAGTCAATACAGGAGAGTGTCATATGCCCCGGGGGGGAGGGGGAGAGGAAGGAACAGTTAAGATCTAATGGGGTATTTAGTCATCATGGGAAAGGTTTTTCATTACCTTACAGTAATGGACACAGGACATGGTAAATATCATCAAAACTTATTAAACTGTATCATCTAAATTGTAAACTATACAGTAAATCATTGACAATGTTTAGTTGCTATATTTTGCTATCTGTATAACAGTTATAACAATGCTAACATCCAAAAAAAAAAAAGGGGGAGGGGTTTAATATGGGATGGGGAAGGAGGGGGTGGTTTGGTATCTGGGAGTCTCTGGTACTCCGTGTGTGACTTTGCTGTGACTTAAAACTTCTTTGAAAATTAAATGAAAATTTGAGAGACAATGGGGATTGAGAGGGGGAAGGTGTCACGGCACACCGGACATCTGATAACACAGTGATAAAAG